>JABUQX010022561.1:0-32500 GCA_015478945.1 Trachelipus rathkii | reverse complement strand
ATAAACACACCAACATTTTTTTCGTATTATAATTAATGCAAATAAATAAATAATTCTTTTAAGCTTATGTATTAAATATTCCCTAAAATGTTTGCATATTTACTTACTACTTCTGAAATCGCCGTTGCCGTCTTGCATTTTGTGATGCAAATGTAATAATAACCACTCTGATGTCAATTTGTTTTGGGATGTTGCATTCTACACTTAAAATATTAATTAAGGACAGTGACATTGTAGAACGTGAGTAATTTTTTATCAATTTTAACTTGGAAAATGTCCGCTCGGCTGTTGCCACAGTTACAGGTAAAGTCAAGAACAGCAAAAACGCGGTGCAAACATCTGGTATACTTGATGCAGGATGTAGTTGTTAATTGAATAATAAATCTGCCAAAATTTCTATTGTGTTCTTGATCTATGTCTTTCGTATAGGATCACTCGAAAATTTGAATTTGCAGAAGGAAGTTTTTCTGTGGAGATCTCCATATTCGTATAACAAAATTTGCATATTTTTCGCAATTCTTCATTTGTTTGATGTTGAAAAAAATTGGAGTCAGCGTTATAAAGAGACTGGACAAATGGTCCATACTTTCAAATGCTTTTTTTATAAATTGCAATAATTAAGTCCAATTGTTCGGATAAAATACAGCAGTTTGAATAATACCTCCACGGATGCTAATAAACCCTCATCTGGACTAACTCATCAAAATGACGTTTAGTTCTACGAACTCTATGATCTGGAAAAATGGCATCAAGACACCATTGTTGGGCAACAGCAGAAGCAGTTGCCATAGTATCTTCAAAATTATTTCTTAAATGTGAAAGGCTATTAATAGCGTTATGAAGTACAGTAGTTGCTTTTGATAGATCAGCGTTACTGTTCTGGAGAAATTTCGAAACCAAGTTAAGAGATTCTAGTATTAATGTATGAAAAACGACCTGGAAAACAAATTCAAAATTTTCCATGTGTTTTTTCAATCCATTTGCCTTTGCTCTTTCATCGAGTTTTGTAGATTGCAGAACCAATTTGGATAAAACTCTCATTATAAGAGAATAATTGTAGCGAAGAGCTTTCAAAGAGTCCAATCTCGATGACCATCTAGTAGGACAAAGTTTTTTGAGGGACAGAGACGACGACTCCAAAAGTTCCCATCTTTTACAGCTTTGGCTGAAAAACAAATATAAATTTTCGACCATATCATAAAATAACTTGTTCTCTTGTATACTTGACACAGCATCATTTATGACAAGATTTAAATTATGAGCCGCGCAGTGTACGTATTTAGCAGTTGGTTGCCGTTGCTCAATTCTTGTTTTTACTCCACTATAAATACCGGCATTTTGACAGAGACTGACCCCTTTCTTCAATACCTTTTATTATTTCCTCTTTTATTCCACTAGCTGTTTGGTCGCGCGGAAGTTGTTTGAAACCCCCCCCCCCCCTTTTTTTTTCAAAAAAGGGGGGGGGGGGGGGAAAACAAAAAAAGAAAAGTAGAAAAAAAAAAAACAAAAAAAAAAAACCCCCCGCCCCCCCCCCCCCCCCGCCGCCCCCCCCCCCCCCCCCGCACTTGCGAAAGTCGCAGCCCCCCCCCCCGAAAAAAAAATTTTGGTGAGCGTTAACAAAAAAAAAAAACAATGAGTGAGTTTTTCCAAAAACGGAAAGGGGCCCCCCCCCCTTTTGTTTTTTTAGGTGTGGAGGGGGGGGGGAAAAAAACACAAAACAATGGATTTTGAGAGGGGGGGGGTTTCCCCCCGGTTTTGGGTCCCCGCGCGCCCCCCGCCCCCAAAACCCCCCCACCCCCCTTAAAAAAAAAAGCCCCCCCCCCCCCCCCGGGGGGGGGGTCCCCCCCCCCCCCCCCCCCCCCGCGCTCGCGCCCGCCCCGCCGCCGCCCTTTTTTTTCTAAGGCGCCCCCACCCGGACTTTTCCCAGTGACGGTTTTTTTCAAAAAAAAAACAAATTGGGGGGGGGGGGGTTAAAAAAAAAAAAAAAAAAAAAAAAATTGGGGTAAAATTAGTAATTTTGCCGCGCCCCTTAACTAAAAAAAAAACAATTGTTTTTTGAAGTAAAACTCAAAGGGGTGGCCCCCCCCCCCCCCCCCCCTTTTTTTAAAAAAAAACTAAAAAAGTGTTTTGATTGTGGGGGGGGGGGGGGGGGGGGGTTTTTCCCCCCCGCGCCCCCCGCCCCGCGGGGGGGGGGGGGGGGGGGGGGGGGGGGGGGGGGGGGGAAGAACATACGTATCTCTAGTGAAGTATCTAGAATTACCGAGAAAAACTGTGCACCTTTTTCTGACTTATTATATTATCTATAATACACAAATGTCGAATATATTATATATATATATTATATATATTTATATACATATATATCTTTATATAATTATTTTTATATATATATATATATATATATATATATATATATATATATATAAAACACATAAATATATATATACACATCTGTGGAGTGGTCTTCCTCCCACACACGAAAGCGCTTATATGTGGTATATTTGCTCGCCTCCGTATTGGCCACACTATATCATCACAGTCACTATATGTCACGAGACCCTCCTCCCATTTGCAAATTTTGCCGTCGCCAACCCGCAATCTGTTCATCATATCTTCATTGATTGTTCCAATCTGCAGGATATTCGCGGCCGCCATCTGCCTACGTTTACGGTCCATAACACCTTCTAAAAGATTATGCCATATCTTATCTGAATCTTCCCACTTTAGCAGTAACACTATTTTCTTGTATCTTCAAGAAGTGAATATTCTTTATAGCATTTGATTTTGTTATGTAATCTTAAGACTATTAACAATACAAGGATAAAATTTTATTTAGTTTTTATTTATTTTGACTGACTGAATATTCATTTCACCAATCAAATCTTTCTTTGACATTTGAAACATATATATGACAGGGCCCTCCCATGGTGCTGATTTTCAGGCCAGTGTGGCCGCTCATTGTGAGCGTGTGGGCTATGTACCTACTCAAAAAAAAAAAAAAAAAAAAAAATATATATATATTTGTTAAGTGTGGGGGGGGGGGGGGGGGGGGGTGGGGGCCCCCCGGGGGGGTTTTTTGGGTTTGGGGAGGGGGGGGGGGGGAGGGGGGGGGGGTTTTGTGTGTGGGGGGGGGGGGGGGGGGGGGCGGGGCGCGGCGGGGGGGGGGGGGGGGGGGAAAACCCGCCCCGTGGGGCCCCCCCCCCCCCCCCGCCCCCCCGCCCCCCCCCTTTTTTTTTTGGGGGGGGAAACAATGCAGAAATGCCGGGATAGCGACGGCAAAACTCCAGGGGCATCAATGTTACGTTCAGGGACGTAACTGAAGTTTCAGAAGGCTGTAGTAACAAAACTCGTTTTCGGTTGTCAAAATCTATATTGAAACAATAAACATAATTAATATATTGTAAACATTAACAATAATAATAATAATAATAATAATAATAATAATAATAATAATAATAATAATAATAATAATGAGATTACAGTATGAAATATAAAAGTTACGCATAAAATAGTGCGTTCTCTATTTATGATTAAGATCTCTATTTAGGGTAGACAATTATATTTTAATTAATAAAAATTTGCGCATAGCTTCGCTGTATACGTGAATAAAATATTAAAAAGTAATTTAAAATCTAAATAATGTAAGGCACAATAAAGGTAAATTTTCACTAAATGTTTTTCACTAAATATTATAACAAAGAATTATTTTCGATACGGAATAGCACAAAAATTAGGCCTTAGAAAATAAGGCGAAATTACACACCTTGTACTATTCGAGGCAAAGTTACACAGAGGACTGATGGAGCATTAAACGTTTGTAATAAAATCACTGATGCTCACAAGATCAATATTCATAAGATTTGGCGAATTGTTTGTAATGAAACAGGTTATTTGGGACGAAATAAAGGAGCGGTTCCAGAAAGCTTGTTCAAGGCGATAAGATGGCGGGATCGATTGACCAATAGCAAACAAGGATGTGGTCACGTGAGAAGTAGGACGAAGTAATAACCTAAAAAGGAAGAAAGTGAAGCGAGACATGGCTCCCCTCACCGAACAGCGGAGCGTCGAGAGGGATTAAGGTGAAAAGCGAACCACTGGACGTAATGTGCGTCCATAACGCGATGTAGAACGAGGTGGACCAGACGGTAAGGTTGCAGTCGGAATCGGTTCTGGATTCGGAGGAGGAATCAGTATTGGAACAGGAGGCGGAGATGTCGGAGCGGGGGGCGCCGGAGTGGCTGGCGAAGAAGTGACAATAGCTGAAGGAGTTGGCAAAGGTTCAGGTTCGTTTGGAGAACAAGTTGATGTAAAAGGCAGAATGGGCATGAAGTCGATGTGATCTTGCGAAGTAGAAGTAGATGGAGCGGGTGCAGAAGGTGGAGGAGGAGTGGTGGAAGAAGCGGGATCATGTTCGAAATAAGCCGGTTTGATCCTATCCACTGATATGTTTTCGCTTTTGCTCCCCTTCTGTAAGGTGAAAAACTTTCGATAGCGTTTTAATACGAGGAAAGGTCCGTCATAGCGGGCTTGCAAAGGGCTACGGTGTGAATCATGCCGAATTAATACATGAGAGCAAGTCTCCAAATCCGCAGGCATGTAGGTTGGACGGGGAGGGTGGCGTGGCAAAGACGGCTTCCACGCCTCAGTACATTGACGAAGGCGAGCCAGGAAGGTGTGCTGGTTCGTAGTTTTTGGAGAGGGAAGTATAAACTCACCAGGTATTCGGATGGTGGTGCCATAGACGAGCTCAGCAGTTGAGCATTTGAGGTCTTCTTTGTACGAAGTTCTGATACCGAGTAGGACAAGAGGAAGAGTTTCGGACCAATTGTCCGGTGTTCCATGGGCCATAAGAGAGGCCTTTAGCTGTCGGTGGAACCTCTCTATGAGCCCTTGAGCTTGCGGATGGTAGCTGCAAGAGCGAAGGCGCTTAGAGCCGATTAAAGTCATAAGGTCCTTCCAGAGGTGAGACTCAAACTGCCTACCCTGGTCTGTGGACACAGTCGACGGAGTGCCAAACCTGGCTATCCAGTTGTACAGAAATGCCTGAGCAATTGTTTCGCTGGAAGTATCTTGCAAGGGAATGGCTTCTACCCATCGGAGTGTACCGGTCAATGCAAGTGAGAATGTGGGTGAAACCATTTGAGGATGGTAAAGGGCCGACTAAATCAATGTGCACCTGGTCAAAACGTTCACCAGGGGGAAGAAATTGCTGAAGAGGTGCGACAGTGTGCCTGTGCACTTTAGATTTTTGACAGTTGAGACACTGCGTTGTCCACTGTTTAACATCCTTTAGTAAGGACGGCCAGACGAAATGCTTACCTATTTTAACTTGACTACCTTTTACCCCTGGGTGCGACACGTCGTGAATGGTGTGAAACACCTTTCTGCGCATGGGGGTTGGTACTACTGGACGAGGATGTGCGGAAGAGACGTCGCATAACAAAGGTGGAAAACCAAAAATTTCTACAGTTTGAATGTCGTAAGAAGAGGCAGGAGGGAAAATAATCTCTTCGAGTTGCTGCAAGCGAGCCATTTCGACGAAATCAATGTCTGGTAAAGGAGATATAGCGTTAATTCGGGATAGAGCATCGGCAGGAATGTTGTCTTTTCCTTTTATATGGCGGATATCAGTTGTGAATTGGGCAATGAATTCAAGGTGGCGGGCTTCACGAGGGGACTGTTTCACTGTGGAAGCTGTAATGGCATGCGTGATGGGTAAATGATCAGTTACAACATGGAATTCCCGACCTTCTATGAAGTAACGGAAGTGCTTAATAGCTAAATAAATTGCGAGAAGTTCCCTTCCAAATGCGCTGTATCGTGTTTCAGGCGGCTGGAACTTTTTAGAAAAGAAAGCTAATGGACGCCATTCGTTATCAATGAACTGTTGTAGGACGGCACCTGCCGCGAAATCTGAAGCGTCTGTGTTGATTCTAGTCGGGGCTGTGTCGGATGGAAATATAAGTAACACGGAAGAGGCAAGGGCTTCCTTGATGGCGGTGAAGGCATTAGTTGCTTCGTCGTTCCAATCTACAGTGACAGAAGCAGCAGAACCTTTACGTGGATGCTTAAGAAGTGCGTGAAGCGGGAGGAGAATTTTAGCGGCGGACGGTATAAAACGATGGTAGAAGTTTACCATCCCTAAAAAACGACGAAGTTGACGCTGTTTAACGGGTTTCGGAAACTCACGAATGGCTGCCACACGATCCTCAAGGGGACGTATACCATCGGCAGAGATCGTATGTCCGAGAAAAGTTAAGGATGAAACTCCGAATTCACATTTGGAAGAATTGACACATAGACCAAATTCACTAAGTCTGGTAAAAACTTGCCTGAGATGTGAAGTATGTTCTTCCTGAGAGGCACTGGCAATCAATAAGTCGTCTATGTAGGCGAAAACGAAAGGTAAACCGCGTAATACTGAGTCTAAAAGACGTTGGAATGATTGACTAGCATTTCGTAAACCGAATGGCGTTCGAAGAAATTCGTAAAGGCCGAAAGGAGTGATAATGGCAGTCTTATGAATGTCTTCCGGATTGACGGGAATTTGAAAAAATGCGCTAATTAAGTCAATTTTTGAGAAAATGGTACAACCAGAGAGGTGGGATGTGAAATCCTGTAGATGAGGGACATTATAGCGGTCCGGGCGGGTGATCGCATTCAGGCAGCGATAATCGCCAGTCGGGCGATAATCCCCATTTGGTTTGAGAACCATATGTAATGGAGAGGCGTAATCGGACTTTGAGGGGCGGATGATGCCCTTCTCTAAGAGAGATTCAAATTCTAGCTTTGCCGCTTTGAGTTTATCTGGTGCAAGACGTCGTGCATGAGAGAATGGAGGTCTGCCAGAAGTTTCAATGTGATGAACAACATTATGTTTCACAGGAGGGAACTTGGAGACTGGAGAAAGAAGCTCTGGAAAATCGGTGATTAATAATGATTCAAAAATATTATTAGATGGAGAAAGATGTATGCCACTGATGGAAGCAGATGCACGAATACAAGCGGATGAGAAATGTGTCTCAAAATCAATGATGCGGTTGTGGTTCATGTCAACAAGAAGGTTGAAGTGGGACAGGAAGTCTGCACCTAATATTGGTAATGTGACGTCGGCTATCGTGAAGTCCCATATAAAATCACGACGGAACGAGAGCGTTAAATGGAGTCGTTTGGTACCATAAGTGTTAATGGTTGTGCCATTGGCGGCGCGTAAAGAGCCTGATGGTTCTGGAGCATGAGGTTTCCCGAGGATGGAAAGTGGCACAGCGGAAATGGAACTACCGCTATCTACGAGATAAGATAGTTTGGTGGATGGATCGTAGACACAAAGTAGGTTTGACGCTTTCGATACCACCCCGAGCGAATTTATGGAGTGGTGTTTAAGTTTAAATTCCCGAATGTACAAGGCTTAAGACATGACCGAGTTTGATCTCCAAAACGTTGATGGTTCCTACAAATACCCTGTTGGTTATGTGATGGAAACTGAACTAAAGCCTGAGAATCAACAGGAGAAGAGGCGAACTGACGCGAAGGAGTAGGAGATCGACGATAGGAACGTCTTTGCATAGTAGGAGAGCGAGAATGATGACCGTAATTGTATGCAGAATAAGTGTGTGGTGCATTGGGAGGGGGTGGGGGGTATGAAGGATTGGGAGGAGGCTGAGGGTATGAAGGAGGTGGTGAATAAGGATGATGAGAGGATGAAGGATGAGGATACTGCTGAGGATAAGGATATTGTTGTTGAGGATAAGGATGGGGAGTGGGAGGGGAAGGAGGAGGAAGGAGGGGGGGGAGGAGCAGTGGAACGCGTTTCCAAAGCTCGCAGTCTCGTAGTTAAGTCCATGATGGTGTTCTGTAACACCTGTAGTTGTGATAAAATATAAGCATTTTCTGGGGCCGGTGGGTGCCGAAGTGCATTTACTGACTCACTCACATGCGAAGGTGACGCTGGTGGTAAGTTATTATTACCGGTGGGATCTATGATATGCGAAACTTGTGAAGGTATGTCTGCTGTCGTAAGAGGTTTCGCTTTACAAACTCTATCTGCATAAGTAGCGAGTTCTTGCAGTGAACAATTAGGATCGACGGTAGCTAAGCGCAATTGCATCTCTGCAGGGAGTTTCTGTAGGAAGAGATGGCGCACAATGTGTGTACAATTACCTACAGGAGGGCCGTCAAGGAGATTTAGCATATCTGATAGCAGTACTGAAGGCAGACGGTCTCCAAGAGAGCCACCAGTCAAAAGTTTTTTTACTTTTTCGGCATCGGTTTCCCCCAGCCGGTTTAAAAGTTCGGTTTTAAGTTGAGTATAGGGCTGGTTGTGGGAATGTAAGGAGGGTAAAACATCTTTTAGGCGCTGTAAAATAGGAACAGGCAAGATATTTAAAAGAGCTCTGAAGCGTGCAAGCTCATTTGTGGATTCCAGCTGGAGCTCGAGTAATGTAAAGGTCAAATCGAGATCGTTGTTGACAAATTTTCCCGTGTAAGCGTTAGGGGTTTCCCTATCTGAAGCAGGCTGTTGTGATATTACGTTCATATTTTCAGTATTTGCAGCGTCAGGCGGAGACATAATTAATATTAAAAATGTAAAATAGTAATGAAAATTTTGAAGACAATATTACGAGATCAAAAAAATTGTGCCTAAGATGCGATTTGCACACGCTAAATATTATACAAATAATGGTCAGAGACCAAATAACACACTAAATACTACAAAAAGGTATATAAAGGATGATAAAAAATATATAGTAGCCGCTTGTACGGGCTAAAATGGTTAAAAAATAATTGATTTAAAAGTGAAAAGACAGGATTTCGACCTGTTAAAATTTTCAAAATTGTATGGTAAAATAAATTTTTTTTTTTTTTTATAAAGGAGACGCGTCTGCTTGAGGATGTGGATCCGGTTGAGACGAAAGAGAGTTCCAGGTCACCACCACACTCCAGGGTGACCACTGTTACGTTCAGGGACGTAACTGAAGTTTCAGAAGGCTGTAGTAACAAAACTCGTTTTCGGTTGTCAAAATCTATATTGAAACAATAAACATAATTAATATATTGTAAACATTAACAATAATAATAATAATAATAATAATAATAATAATAATAATAATAATAATAATAATAATAATAATAATAATAATGAGATTACAGTATGAAATATAAAAGTTACGCATAAAATAGTGCGTTCTCTATTTATGATTAAGATCTCTATTTAGGGTAGACAATTATATTTTAATTAATAAAAATTTGCGCATAGCTTCGCTGTATACGTGAATAAAATATTAAAAAGTAATTTAAAATCTAAATAATGTAAGGCACAATAAAGATAAATTTTCACTAAATGTTTTTCACTAAATATTATAACAAAGAATTATTTTCGATACGGAATAGCACAAAAATTAGGCCTTAGAAAATAAGGCGAAATTACACACCTTGTACTATTCGAGGCAAAGGTAACACAGAGGATTCTCAGAGCACAAAGCTTGTGTAAAGAAATCAGTGGTGCTCGTTAAACAGTTTATAAAAAGTCTTTTGCGAATAAACTTGATAAGATAAGTGGTTTAGACACTAAAAAGGAGAGATTCTAAAATGCTTCTTGAGGCGAAGATGGCGAATTCGTTGTCCAATAGGAAGCAAGATTTTAGGTCACGTGAGAGGTAGGACGATAATACTAAAAAGGAAGAAAGTGGAACGAGACAATATATATATATAACATTACTATAATTAAAAACTGAAACGAGTGCAATCTAATATTATTTTTTAAAGGTCTTAATACATATATTCTACCTCTTTAAAGGAATCAAAGTGTGGATTTCAAGAACAATGAAGTACTTTTTACAAAGAAATTCTTATATTAAAGAGTTCTTTAATTTCATAAATTTAAATATAAGATATCTTTAGATGTTGATACTTTTTTGAATGTTAATTCTTGGAAAAGGTCTTTAAACTATATTTAAATAGAAAAAATATGAAAATAAAGAAATATTATATATATATATTTATATATATATATATATATATATATATATATATATATATATATATATATATATATATATATATATATATATATATATATATATATATATATATATAATTATATATATATATATATATATATATATATATATATATATATATATATATATATATATATATATATATATATATATAAATATATATATATATATATATATATATATATATATATATATATATATAATATATATATATATATATATATATATATATATATATATATATATATATATATATATATTTATATATATATATATATATATATATATATATATATATATATATATATATATATATATATATATATATATATATATATATATATATATATATATATATATATATATATATATATATATATATATATATTGGTGTGGCCAACGCAGAGGCGTGCGAGGATTACCTCGTGCAAGCGATTTCGTCTGTGAGAGGAAGACCACCCACCAATGTTTGACTTTATATATATAAGTTTCGCCTCTTTTTGATCACTTACCCAACACTCCTGCCAGTAAGACTGGAAGCCTTGTCGCAGAGCAGGATAATAATCAGTTGATGAAAACTGACCTTATAGAATGGCATTCGGGAGGAACCTAGAACAGCTACGGAAAGAATATTAGGTAACCATTCTGGCCTTTGGCATTTGGTAGGAACCTACAAAAGCTACGTGAAGAAGGTCCAGCAGAGTGCAATTTGTTTCTTGCGAGAGTAAAGCAGCTGAAGATATTTTTGTACAGCGGATACAATTGTGTTTTTAGAGTAGGAGGCTTTAAGCGCCTGAATGGAGCTGAGCGAACCCAAATAAATGACATAAGATATACCTTGGTTAAGGAATAAAATTCGTGAAAGGGCAAGCATGGGTCTTTCATGGCTTCTACTCAGGTAAAAAATCGAAGACCTGCCACCTTTCTCCCGAAAACCTAACCATATGGTTCATCCATTCCTGTAACTACAGGTTAAATTTTGATCATTCTAGATGGCCACTTGCCATACGCACCGTACATTAAACATCTGAAAACGACTTGTCATCGTGCATTCGACCAATTACGTCATATCACCTCAAAATCTTGAGGCGTTGATCTCAAGTCCATTTTGCGTTTCTACATCGCATTAATCCGATCGAAGTTGGACATGGCTGCTTGGTATATGGTCAAACCTCCCCCACTTTACTACACCTGTTAGATCCCATCCAAAACATGGCGATTTGTATTTCCAAAGGAGGCTCGCTCGTCTCCCCAGGTCAGTATTTAATTCAGGCTTTTTTTGCCGGGGGGGACTATACCAGAAGTGGAATATATATATATATATATATATATATATATATATATATATATATATATATATATATATATATATATATATATAATATATATATATATATATATATATATATATATATATATATATATATATATATATATATATATATATATATATATATATATTTATATATATATATATATATATATATATATATATATATATATATATATATATATATATATATATATATATATATATATATATATATATATATATATATATATATATATATATATATATATATATATATATATATATATATATATATATATATATATATTATATATATATAAATATCAAAAATATTAACAATTATTACTGACATTTTAAATAAGACGAATGCGTCTTGTCTTTTTGGAAGCATAGTTGTTGATCACTTGATCAATAAATTCTTCTGTTGGCTCTTCATCACCTTCAATGGACACTTTAACACAGGAATGTAAAGTTTCTTGTCCCATACGATTCCTGAGCTTTGTCATTATCCTATTCATGGTGCTGAAAGATCGTTCCACACTGGCAGTTGAAATAGGTACACACAATATACATTCAGCAATTTTTTTTAAGATTTCATATCCAATATCAGCTCTTAAAATAAAAGAAGCAACATCTGTACTAGTATCGTTTAACTTATTGCGGGCAACATGTGTGAAAGATTTAAAATCAGACAAAGCGGCATCAATTTCATTAATTCCAAACAGATGGCAAAGTTCTCTACATTCATTTTCATTCATTTGAACAAACTGTTTGAAGTTTTCAAAATATGCACATAGCTGTATTAATCTTATAGCTTTATCATTAAATCTTTGTTTCATTTCGTTTACTACTTCTTCCACAAATCCTCTTGCAATTTTTAAACAATTTTTTTTGGTATCAGTAAAATTTACTTGTTTAAATTCTGAAACATAATTCTCAAGGCCTTTAATTTTCATATGCAGTTCATTATCTTCATTTTCAATAACACATAACTTGATGATTGTTTCTAAATGACCAACTGTTCCAGAAATAAGCTGGGGAAGAGATGAGAGTTTAAGAGCTTCTTTTTGGAGAACCTTACTTAAATTTGACAAGGCACTCAGTGTTACATCTAAAATAGCCAAACTCACTATAAAACTAATATTAGTCATTTCTAAAAGAATACCACCAGATAAACTTGCTAAATCGGCACCATCCTTGTAAATGTGTTCACATGCCATCAATATTGATTGAAAACATAAAAACACAGCATGTACCGTACGATAATTGCTAAGCCAACGTACGTCTGCAGCTTCTGGAATCTTTAAGGCAGGCTCTTCTAGTGATTTTTGAATTTCATGTAAAATCTTTTCTCTTTTAGGAGAACAATGAAAAAGCTTGTAGATATCTTTAACAACATGTAAAGCCCTCTTAATCATTGGAAACTTTTTTCTGGAATTAGTGACGGCAAGCGATAAAACGTGGGCTCTACAATGAATATAGGGAATTTCAAATTGTTTCATTTCCGAAATCCTTCCGCGCACCCCCTTTATACTACCACTGAAATTCGCAGCACCGTCAAAAGAACATGATACTAATTTCTCGTAAGAAAGTTTTCGTTTTTTTAAAGCATCAGTCATAGCCAAAAATATTGACTCGCCGTCAGTTTTTTCTAATTCAACCATACATAAAAACCTTTCTCTTACTTCATAAACTGGAGCTGGAACTACATAGCGAACTAACAGTGACAATTGACTTTGATTATTTATGTTCGTGGATTCATCTGCCATTACAGAGTAATATCTACCACTAAGTAAATATTCATCTTGTTTGTCCAAGACTTCACCAATAGACAGCAATAACTCTGAAGCGGTTAAATTACTAATGTATGTCGATCTCTCACTTTGGGCTTTAATCCAGTCCTCAAGAGGTTTGTTGTTTTTTACTAAAATCCTACGAACTAATGCTTCATATTTGGTGGTATGAGGTATTTCTTCTTTAGCTAAAAAATATCCGCTTCTAACTAACGCTGAAAAAGCTTCTCTGTTAACATTTTTCTCACTTTCACTCTGTTGAATCAATAGTGTTTGGACAGGAGCTCTTAAGCCCTGCAATCTAGCATTTTCCATTGAAATTGCCTTACAGTGCTTATCTGATTTTGAATGTTTTTCCAGTTTTCCTGAACATCCAGTAGCTTTTCTAAAATTATTAAAAGGCACTGATATAAAAACTCCACCTGTTTTTTGAAGCAAATCTATGTCATTTTTTAAATGCACTTCACACAGCTTACAAAATGCACCACCCCTAGTACGATCAAAGTACAACCACTTGTATTTAGTTTCCCACTGCTTTTGATATTTAATCTCGCGTGTTTTTGTGGCAGGAACTATAGATTCACTTACAATACCTTGCGATTCTTCATCATTATGATCGATTGTTATAAATGTACTTTGTGCTGGCTCTTCAGTACGTCTTTTCTTATTGAAAAATTCATATAATTTTTGCTGCCTTGCCATTTTAAACAATGTACATAGTAGCTATAGCTTACAAAGTTGCAGCACTTTTAGCAATACAGCTTTCACGTAGGCTCAAAAACACACACAATAAAAGATAAGCTCCTAATTGAAAAAAGGAAAAATATAGAGCACAATCCTTACAATGTAAATAAGTATTATTTATGCTTACCACACCATTACTCATACAAGATTGTACGAGAACTAAGTTTAATAAGTTTATCGGTAGCTTTTGCATTCAAAAATTATACTTGTACGAGAAATATAAAAATTTGGAAAGAATGTGCACGCTCTCCGAAGTCTTACAATGCCAGACGTAAAAGTTTTCAATATATATATATATATATATATATATATATATATATATATATATATATATATATATATATATATATATATATATATATATATATATATATATATATATTCGTATGTAAATAGAAAGATAGATATATAGATAATTAAATAGTTATATAGTCAGTCAACTTTATTATAATTTTTATATAAAATTTGGAAATCTCCGGGGGAGATTTGATATTTCTAAAGGATTCCCCAGGCTACGCTGCCTTCGTCCCCCGGGTGAGCCTCGAAGTTGAAACGGATTTGATGACGCCCTCTGTGCGAAGGGAACACAGCATGTGCACAAGTTATCTTCTCATTCAAACCCAAATACCATCTGCTTTGATACCGATTTTGCGAGAGATCTAAGATCCTCCTTATTTTCCATTTTCAAATACAGTTTGCGACATTCTTAACTTCCTACAACCCTTTGCAAAAGGTACTGCCGTTCTCTTATGATGAGGAGTATAGATCTTAGGTATTTCCTGCTCCCACCATTTGCCTGGTCTGCAAATCCAGCCACTCCGCTGCCTTGTTAAAGACATCATTCTTGTCTCACTCGGCAATTTATGGGTGATTTACTTCCATGTTTACTGACGGCTCTAAAGAGGAGACGCCGTGGGCGCGTCTGCTATCTTTCCTGCCCACAACCTCTCCCATACCCTCCCCCATTATGTTTCAATTTATACGGCAGAATTAATGGCTATAATGAATGCCCTTTCTCGAAATTTATTCCTAACCTAGGCCATTCATATTTCATTTAATCGGATTCGCTCAGCGCCCTCCAGACGCTAAAAGCACAATGGTATCCGCTGTATAACAATTTATACTGCTGTTTCGCTCTCGCAAGAAACAAGTTACACTCTTTTGAACTCCATCTGACTTAGGGGTCACTGGCAACGAAGGTCAGAATGGCCGTCTCGCTTCCTCTTTACTTAGCTGTTCTTTGTACCTCCAGGATACCATTCGACAAGGTCGCCTTCTATCGACTGATTATTATACTACTCTCCGACAATGCTCCGGTCTTACTGGCAGAAGTGTTAGGCGAGTGATGAGCGTAGGGCGAAACTTAGAAAAAATATAGCAAAACATTGGTGGGTGGTCTTCCTCTCACAGACTAAATTGCATGAGGTAATCCTCGCACTCCTCCACATTGTCCACACCAGTATCACTCACAGCCACTACATGTCACGGGATCATCCACCCGTTTGCAATTTTTGCCGTCGCCACACCCCGCAATCTGTTCACCACATCTTCATTGATTGTCCTTAACTGAACTCCAATCACCGTCGCCATTTTCCCAGTAACTCAATAATCTCTTACCTTCGGGAACTGAATGTTCCATACGATATATATATATATATATATATATATATATATATATATATATATATATATATATATATATATATATATATATATATATATATATATATAATAAAACTATATATATATATTTTTATATGTGTGTCAGTTATTATAAAGTATGTTATTATATTTAATTTTTTTTATATATATTTCAAAATTTCAAATCTATCTATAATATCTATACTTCTATTATATACTATATATATATATATATATATATATAATATACTATATTATTATATTTATAATAAATAGATTTATAAAATTATTAAATATTATACAATTAAAAATTTCTCTTATATATTCATAAAACATGACATTCAAATGAATTAAATTTTTGGAATTAATTACACTGCATTCTCAATTAAACTCATAAGACTATTATAACTGAACGTTGAATTTTACTATTTTTAATTGGATGGGAACAGTTCAGGAATCGATACTTTGACTGATAATATATAATATTAATATAATTTATACTATATATATTATATATATATATTATATATATATTATATATTATATTATATTATCATATTTACCTTTGTAGCAACTTCTTCCTCCCACGAGAAACGTGCTATCAAGAGAATATTGTGCAAACAGAGTTCCGTTAGAATATTCGTATTGAATTACGTCTGATGTCCGTTTAGTAAGAGCAGTTTGAAAATATATTATTCTGGGTCGTCGTTATTCTGGAAAAGGAATCTTTGACAGTAGAGAGGGGGGCGGGGAGGGTGCTTTATTATTTTCAGAGCTGAGACGGGATAGCATTAAGCTGGTTTGAAAGTCCAAAGTTTTTTCCGTACTCGATATTCTTGTGGAGTTCTTTGAATAGGGTGTCTTTTTTTTTTTTTTTTTGATATACAGAGATCGATCTTTGAATTAATTGAGGGTAGATGTGTTTAATAATGGGGGTATCTGGAGTGGTTTTGGGGGAGATATTGTACATGTTAGAATAGCATAATGTTGTTGTGATTTTTATCTTCTAGGTGCTGGAGGTTGTTGTAATGTTTGATGCAGAGGGTGATCTTTTGAGAGGGATTTAATATAAAATTGACAGCCTATCATGTCAAGATGGGATTTTAAAAGGAGGATTTTTATTCCAGTTAGTAGATGACGTTTGGGTGTGGAGGAAAACCAACCGGTTATTATGCTGAGAGCTTTATTTTTCACGGTTTCTAATTTCTGAATATTATACTGTGATATTGCGGGGGCCCAAGCAGATGATGTATAATTTAGGAAGGGACGGAGGTATTGTCTGTATATATATTGTAAGGATTTCTTTATGATGGTAGCAGTTTGTTCCAGTTAGTGCTTTAATTGCATTTAATTTATGTGTTACTCTTGAAGTAATATTGTTAATGTGGAAGGTGAATGTCATATGTGTATCAAATGTCATACATAGGACGGTGGGTTGTTTATTGAGAAAGAGTTTATTGTTTGATAGGAAAATTGTTGGGTGGATATTAGATTCCCTTCTGTCTGGGATAAGTAATGTAATAGTAAATTTTTTAGGTGATACAGTAATTCTGTTTGTAGTTAGTCATTGTTTTAGTTGGTTTATATATTTTTGTAGTTCTTTCCAAGCTATATTTTTAGAGAGAAGTTTTGGACTGTGATTGTTAGATCATCAGCATAACTATTAATTTTTATAAAAAGGGAAGTGGGATGAGGGAAGTCATGCATAAAAAGGCTAAAGAGTGTAGGAGAAAAATGGTTTCCTGGGAGACTCCATTATATAATTTGTATTGATGTCTATTGCTACAAGGATAATACGTCAATGGTAGATGGGGGAAGTTTGATTAAAACCAGTAAGAATGTGTTGTGTTAGATCGGTTAGGAGTCCATGTTGCGAGTCTGTTAGAGGAGAAATAAGGGAAAAATTAAATAAAGGATTAATTTTTTAAATACTTTAGATTTTTCAAAGAGTAGTGATATAGGTCTTTACGAAACTGGGCTATTAGGTAGTTTGTCTGGTAGGGTGGTAGGGTGGTAGGGTGTTGGTTTGCCATGCAACGTTAAATATTTGGGCTGGTCTCTGATACCCTTGATTCCTATGCATTTGAGGGGAATATTGAATATATGGTCGGGTGACTAGGGTCCCACTGCTTGTGAGTTTTTAATAATAATAATATAATAATAATAATAATAATTAATAATATATATATAATAATAATAATAATAATAATAATAATAATAATAATAATAATAATAATAATAATAATAATAATAATAATAATAATAATAATAATAATAATAATAATATTGTAAATTAATTAATAATTAATAATTTTACAATAAGTAATATTAATAATAATATAAAAAAACTTATAAATCCAATTGAGAATAAGCTTGATATTATAATAATAATATTTGTTGATGTGGAGTTTGTTTGTGACTAATTTTTTGAATAGCGTGTGTGACCGTGTGACATAATAATATTGCATTGTTTTTTTTGGACTGAGAATTTTATTGCTTTGTTTACAAATAGATTCCTGGGTTGGTGGTGGTTGAGTGTGTGAAGCTTGATTTTTTTTTCATTGTACGGAATATTTTTGTAGTGTTGTAGTCGCATGGAAATCTGAACCAGGCAGGGGCACAGCAGCAGGATCTTCGGTCTGGCAAACGTGTGGACACGTTAGATTTATATTATATATATATATAATATAATATTATATATATATTATATAGATATATAGATATATCTTTATTATATAATTTTAAAATTCTTACTATATTTTTCAAGGATCACGTTCAATGACAGACAGATTACATATATAAACATACGTAGCTACATTTATATATTATGTATATATGATTATATTAAATATATATAAATATAGTAATATATATTTCACATAATATATATATATTATTATAATATATATCATATATATATTTATATATACTGATTATATATATATTTATATATATATTATATATATTATATATATTTAATTATATTATATATATATATATATATATATATAATTATATTATTTTATTAATATATATATATATAATATATATTATATTATATATATTATATTTATTATATATTAATATTATTAATATAATATAATAGGCATATATATAGCATATATATGGCTTAGATAGGCTATATATAGGTTATATATAGGCTAATATATACTATACTATAATATTATATATAATATAACATATATATAATATAATATATACTTATATATACTATTATATATATATATATATATATGTATATATATTATATATATATATTAATATATTATATTTTATATACATATATATATATATATATATATATATATATATATATATTATATATTTATTATATTTATATATATATATATTATAAGATTTATATATATATAATATATATATTATATTATTTTACATTTTTTTTTATTTTTATACTATATATATTATTATATATAATTATTGTATTATATATAATATTATTTTTAAATATTAATTATAAAGGTATAAAATATTCTTATATTACTACATATATACCTATATATATATATATTATATATATATATATATATATTATGATTATTAATATATATATATATTTTATATATATATATATATATTTATATTTATAATATATATTATCTATATAATATAGACAATATATATATATAGAATATGATATAAGCTAATAGTAGTATAGATTGGCTACTATATGGTATATATATATGATATAATACTATTATATTATATATATATATTATATATATAAATATATTTATAATATTACTTTATTTTTATATTTATATATAGTATAATTATTATATATATATTACTATTATATCATATATATATTTATATATATATATATTATATATATTATCATTTCTATATATATATATTATATATATATATATATTATATATACATAATACGTATATATATATATCTTATATATATATATAATTATATATATTATATATATATTATATATATATATATACTATATATATATCTATTATATATATATAAAACTATTATATTATATATAATATATATACTAGTATATATATATCATATATATTTATATATATAATTATTACTATATTTATCATATTAGGATAAACACCAACGCTCCGTTGCAACCTACCCAAGGAAGGGCTGTACTTCATTTACGCTCAGAGAAAGACGAAAGCCAAGCTCAAGAGAGAATACCTCCGGTTCTCCACCAACCAATTGCGAATCTGGGGATCTCGCTTTGTTTGGCGAGTGTTTTACCACTGAGCTAATTGTTATTATGATATACGTATATATATATATATTTAATATATATATAATATATATTATAATATATTTAATATATTATATATAATATAATATATATTAAATATTATATTATAGTATATTATATACTATATTTTATTTATATATTTATATATATATATTATATATATCTATACTATATATATATATATTATATATATATATATATTAATTATATTTATATATATATATATACATTATTATATATATACTATATATAATATATACTATTATTATATATATATAATATTATATTATTATTATTATATATTATAATATTTTATAGTATTATATTCTATAATATATTATATTATATATATATATATAATATTATATATATTAATATATATATATATAATATATTTATTATATATATTATTCAAATATAATATACCTAATATATATTATATATATACTATATACTGATATATATATATATATCTATTATATTATATTATATATATATATTTTAGTTTATATATTTATAGTATATACTATAATATATTATTTACATTTTATATTTATAATAATATTATATAGATATTATTTATTACAGTCAAAATTGCATGGAGAGATAGCAAATATATATATTATTCATATATTATTTATATATATTATATTATTATAATATATTATATATTTATACTATATATTATAATATATACAATATATATACTATATATTAATATATAATATATATATATTATATATAACCTATATAATATATATATATTAATATATAATATATATATATTATATAATATATACTTATATTATTATATAACTATATAATATAAAGTCAGTATTTTGGAAAAAAAAATCTGTCATTGTTAAAATCGTATTAAAACCCTGACTCAAATATCGTGATTAAATATAGCGAACGGTTTAATTTTATTATCTTTAATTTTTTTTTTTTTGTTATTAATTTTTTTTACAGTTTCTATTGAATTATTTATAAGACTTTTGCAAGACTTTTTTTTTTTTTTTCTTTTTTTTTTGGCTTGTTGTTCTTTATATATAGAACTTCCACGGGTGTAATTTATGTAACTCTTCATTCTCATTTTATTTCGTAGTGAATAACTTGCTATTGATTTTCCCGTGAATGATGAATCGTTTATATAATTATAGACAAGGTTTGTATGTGCGTTGCTAAGAAATATTTAATATGTATGGTATGCATGTATGTATATCATGTTAGTATGTAAGTATGAAGAAGCAGTGTAAATGTTTTGTGCATCTGTATGACTATGTATGTATATGTGTTGTAAGTATGTTGATTTTAACTAGCCAAATGGTCAGTTTTGAAAGTTATTTTTTTTGTGTTTTTAACTATACTCTGCACTTTGGCTACAACAATGGAATTTCAGGTCTAGAGGGGTAACGGGAATGATTCAAAGTTCGAAGTATTTCTCAAAATAATTTTTAAAAATCACATTTTTTTTGAATATTATTAAAAATTGAAATATCTCGAAAAGTACGACACTTACAGAAAAACCAATTAACATATTTGCAATCAGCGTATAAAGCTATATTATAAAAATGAAAAAACAAAAAAAAAAAAAAACATTTTTTTCATAAATTAAATATCTCAAAAAGTACGACACTTACAGAAAAACCAATTACATATTTGGAATCAGCGTTATAGCTATTACAAATATGGTTAAAATAAAATAAAAAAATAAATTCTATAAAAAAAAAAAAAAAAATTAGGGGCCTCGAGCCGACGGGGGACAGAGGGCGGGGACGAAACGACTACACCGTAAGGGAGGGGCGGAGGACCCCCCGCGACACACAAATACAAAGAGCGGGAGGTTCCGGAGACCGGCCCCGGAGGGGGGGAAAATAGTCCTACCCCGTCGTTCCCCCGGAAGGCCGAGAGACCCCGACTCCTGCCATCTTTGCGGTTTACCCTTGGGTATTCCTTTAGTTAAAAAAAAGAAATTTTTTTTTTAAGTTACGGATTCCGTTCAAAACGGTAGACTGGTTCCCTATATATTTTCTTAATACATGTCCAGTACCACTGAATTCATTGTTGGTATCATATAGTTGTTACATATATTAAAAAAACAAAAATTCAAAACTGCCATTGTGGTATAAAAGAAAAAGGGTTGTAATGAATATAAGGGAAATATTAATGGGTGCACGTATATATGAATAGTATTTGTAAGTACATGATTTTTTGGCAAGTATATTTGAATGGAAAGCAAAATTAACTATAATTTATCTCAATAGTTATATGTTTAATTATCAGTTATAACTGAAAATTTTTCATGTTTCCCAAATTTGTTTCATAAAGAATAAAGCGAAGTAATTAATTAAACTATTATTCACTACTGGAAATAAATTAATATATAGAAACTAATGGCTTCCTTAATACTCCTTTTCTTTTATAGCGATATCTAATCTAACAAAGCGTTATTCGAGTCGTTACTATATCTCTATACAGATTACGAAGCACAAAAACTTTTTAAAAATGTACTTTTTATAATTTAAAACTCTATTTAGTCGAGTTCAATTATTTATTTGTCAAACGCAAACAAACTGAGATTTATAATAAATAAATTGTAAATTTAGTTTGTGTTCATTTGACGGTTTAACCATAGTTTAGCTTGGTTTAACTATGGTATAAATATATAACGTGGTTTAACTCACAAATGTCCGTGTCTGCCCACTCACTTTTGGGGGACCTATACCCAAATGGTGGACAAGAAAATGGGTGTAAAAAAAAAAAGGTTTATTTAGAGTTTCTCTAACGAATCCAACAAAACTTAACCTAACCTACCTACCTAAACCAAACTACCTAACTAAAACCATAACCTAACCTACTAACAACCTAACCTAAACTAAAATTATGTTCTATACGCTGCGTCGGGCTGTTCCAGGAAATTTTTTTGACGTTTGTCAACCCTTTTTCCTGTATACCCATTTTCCTGCGACATTTGGAGAGTCCCCCTTTTGGGACAATTTGCATTCTTGGGATTATTGTGTAACCTGTATACGAATAGACTTCAAATAATTTGTAAACCTTATAAATTTCGTGGCACTCTCTCGACTTTCGTGACTCTTGCATTAAGTATTTAAATATGAAAAAAAAGAAAAACGTAAAAATAAACTAGAGAAATAGTCTTGAAAAATTTATGAAAGTCGCAAAATTTCATTTATAACATTTATAATATGGGGGAAATTATCAAAAATGCAACCTCAGCCAATTTAAGAAAACTTACATGAATTCTTTGAAATAGTTATCAGTATTGAAGAAAAATTGAAATAAATCTCGAGGGCACTGGCCATGTAAAGTTTTCGTTGTCTCCCTATTTTGAATTATATAGTTTAATTAATGTACTTTTCTTTGAGCTTTATGTTCGCCAAACTTTTTCTTTTATATTATTATCTTTATGTCAGCACTCACGCGGATCAGGACAGTACGTAGACAAATCTTCATGTGCCATGCATCCATTTGAGATTGTTTCAACTTAATAGCTTTTATTCAGAACTATTTCTAGAGTTTTTTTTTTTACGATTTTCCCTATATATATATATACTACTATATATCTATAATATATATATATATATCTATTATAATACATATATTAGTATATATTATATATCTATATATATCATATTATATATATATATACTATATATTATATTATAATCATAATACCTTATATAATATATAATTTTTATATATATTATATATATAATATATACATATATATATTATAATATATTATATTATATTATTAATATATATACTATATATATAATATAATATATATATATATATACATTATATATACATATATATATTTTTACTATACTATATATATATATATATACTTATATAATTATCTATCTCTATTAACATATATATATTTCTATATAATATATTATATTATTTTATTATAAATATATATATATACTATATTATATATATAGATATATAATATATATATATATATCTTTATATATTATATACTATTATTATATATATTATATATATATATAATATATATCTGTTCTGATACACTCAATCCTCTCCTTCTTCAGAAAAATGCAGTAACTTATTTCTGGTTCTCTTCTTCCCGCCCTTTCTGCATTTGTAAATAAAAAAATGTCACTCAAACTTATGCTCTCTTCCTTTTTCTCTACCAGTAATCTTCGATGACTACCACTGCCACTTTCTATCTTACTGCTAAGCTAAACTCTCGATCAAACTCTCTCTCTCTCCTCTCTCTCTCTCTCTCTCTCTCTCTCTCTCTCCCTCTCCCCCCCCCCCTCTCTCTTCTTTCATCTCTCTTCTCTCTCTCTCATCTAACTTTAAAAGGACGACGTACGGTCCTGACGTTATTCCTCCTTTTGTTCTCAAAACTTGTGCTTCAGAGTTTGCATTATCCTTGGCTAATCTGTTCCTCTCCGCCTTTCAAATTCGGCCTTTCCTTCTGATGAAACGTCGGCTCATTCAGCCTGTACAGAAAAAAAGCAGGTTCCCTCTCAACCCTCAAACTAAGTTTCCGAATCTATCCTTAAAACCGGAATATTTTAGAAACATCCTATTCCTTCTAATCTTATCTCTGATCGCCATGTACTTTTGAAACGTTCTGCTGGTGATTTTTTTCTTCCTTCTGATTCTTGGTCCTCTTCCTCTCTGTATTTCAGTGAATCTTTCCCTGTGTCTCTTGGACATATTGAAAGCCTTCGATAGAGTCTGGTCGAAAGCTTCGATTTCTAAACTCTCCTCTTTATGTGTTTTCTTCTCTCTGTTAGCTCAATTGCTTTAGTCATCTTTCGAATAGCATGTAGACGGTTCACTGTTCATCCTTTAAATCTATAAATGGTGGTGTTCCTCAGGGTTCTGTCCTATAGCCAACTCTCTTTCTACTTTTCGTTAATGACTTTCTCTCTATTTTTTATTTTTTTTATTTTTTTTAAAGAAAAGTTCGCCCTACCTCACGGGCATTGCCCTATTCTAGGAGGGAAACTTCTCTAGGTATTTTCTACCCTTATCCAGACTAGGGAACGAACTCATGCCCTTACCATGCGACTTTCTGTTGCTACCGACTGAGCACAGTGCAGGCATTTCTTTACCTTTCTACTCATATGCTGAAGACTCCATCCTTTGTCACTTCTTTCATTTTAATAGTAGTAAGCTTGCGGTAGAAAGGCAGCCAGCCTTGAAACAATATAACCGTTGATCAATTCTCGAATTCTAATTGGAACGCATGAGAAAAAGGTTGTTTTCATGCCTCAAACACTTCAGTTACCTTGTCATCTTTCTTGCATAGGCTAATGTCCCATAGACTATACGTTCCTCGCAACCTCTACAATTCAAGCTTCGTGTCCTTATATTCTATGTTTTTTTATTCTATTTTCTCATGGTTTCAACTCCCGCAGCCCCCCCCCAAGCGCTACTCACCTCTCCTTCTCATTATCTGAGCAGGTTTCTAAGAGGTTTGCGTGTTCTGAAGCGCCTTCAGGATTTCTTCACACCACCACCCTATTTGCTTGCTTCTTCAAACTATGACCCGGTGTCGTTCGACCTGCTAACAGAGACTACATGCTGCACATGACCCCGGCTACTTCCACCACCGATAGCTCTCCTTAATAAAAGTTGGAGTCTTGCACTTTCGTCTTATCAACTCTCTCTCCTGCTCTCACTAACATGCTCTTATCTCTTCCTCATCTCTCTCTCTCTCTTCTTCTCTCTCTCTCTTCTCATCTCTACTCTCTCTTCTTCGAACTTATCTCGACGTACACCTACTTACTAACGATTCTCCCCTATCTCTCGTTCAACACTTAACCACTGCTCCATCTGAACTCTCCAGCCACTCATTAACATTCCTCCATTGAGAAGGTCATGCCGCACAATCCTTTCGTGCCACCAGTCTTATCCTTCTCAATCCTACCCCATAACAAATCTCCTAAATGAAACCTGACGATGTTCACCAGCACTAATCATGCCTACAACGTTCCCAACTACCATGTTGCCTCCGCTGGTAAAATCCTGGAACACACCTTCCTTTCCTCTCATCTATCCCAACTACCCTTTAATCTTGAACACTTTGAAACGCTCGTGATATCGGGGACATGTACGAGTTTTTAAATTGCGATCCTGACGTGGGAGCTTCCCTCAACCTCTGGACCCTGAAATTTTGGTAAATCCTTCGCCGTACTTTACCACCAGAGAACCACACACACACACACCCACACAACCGCACACTCACTTACACAATATATACCCTAATATATAATACTATATATATAATATATATACTATATATATTATAACTATATATATCTATATATATAATATTATTATATTATTATATATATAATCTTATATATTATATAATTATATATATTTATATATATATTAATATATATATTATATTTATTATATAATATATTATATATATATATATATATTATATATATATTATATATATTTATTATATATTACTACTATTAAAATATATATATACAGGGCGACTTGAGTAGCTTTTTCTATTCGGCTCCTCTCTCTCTCATCTCTTCTCTCTCCTTCTCTATTCTCTCTTCTCTCTTCTCATCTCTCTATACTCTCTCTCTTTCCTTTCCCCTTCCCTCTTCTCTTCTCTTCTCTCCTCTTACTCTCTCTATCTCTCTCTCTCTCTCCTCTCTCTCTCTTCTCTCTCTCTCTCTCTCTCTCTCTCTCACATATATATATAATATATTATTATATATTATATTATTATATATATATATATATATCTATTATATATATATATATATCATATACTATATATATATATGTTTTATCTTATATATTTATAATATTATATATATAACTTATTATATTATATATATATTTATATATACTTATTATATCATATAGTATATATATAATATATCTATGTATAGTAATGCTAATATATATATAATATATATATATATATTATATATTATATATATATATATATTATTTATTATTATATTATATATATATACTATAATACTATATCATATCCATATATATTATTCCCACTTCTCCCAGGCTAGGGCATTCACAACCTGTCCAGTTGGACCCGGCATCTTCTTCCTTCTGGCCCAGAAACTTGATCCTAAGCACTCTAGGAACAACTTTCCGGCTCAGTGTGTTTCGGATGCTGTCCTTGAGTCTCCCTCAGGTAGGGTTTCCACCCTTCAGTGGAACTAACATCTTTTTCCATTTGGCTCCGAACTACGTTCTCCAGAACTTCCAGAAAGATCGTTGTTTCTCGGCTCAATAAGATTCCCACATGCTGAATCCAAGCAGTTCTAAAGCATAAAGAGTAAAGGGCGGTTTGCTAGGCCCTGATCGCCTATATATACTATTATATATATATTATATATATTATATCATATAAATAATATATATACTATTAATATAATCATAATTATATATATATATATATATATATATCATATATATAATATATATATATATATATATATACTATATATACTATTATATCATATAAAATAAACACAAAAGCATTTTTCACATTAGATATTTGAGTTATCTCTATTTTACAGTTTTCTTTCCCTTATAATTGATTTTATGGGAACTTGTTTATTTCTTTTCAATTTCAGATATCAAAAATTTAAATATCATTAATTATTTTTTATTCCGAAAATGTGCATTGAAGACAAACTAAAGATTTATTTTATTTTATTTTTTCAATAAAAAGAGGTGTTTTATTATATTCCTAGTAGGAAAAAAACACAACCTTGAAAGAATTAAATTCACACAAATTGTTGTAACCCTGTCTTCAATTTTTCTATCGCTTTTTCGGGAAGCACGAAGAGTCACCACTTCTAATTGATTTGAAAATAGAAATTATTCAATGGCAGATATATCTTACACTGTTTATGTTTAAATTTGCATACATCTTTTATTTGTATTACTTAATGGCATTTTTTCAGATGACCTATTTTCTCGCAAAAAAAAATAAGAGAATTTTATCGCAACTTTAACGAAAATTGTGAAAGAAGATCGCATCGTTTGTATAATTAATAAACTCCGTTGCTAGCACGCGCAGCACGAGTGTAGGAGTCATCTATCTATATATTATCTATATATATCTTTATATATCATATATTTATAATATATATAATACTTATATATTATTATATATATACTATATAATATATATACTATATATATATATATAATATATATTATATTATATATTAATATATTATATATATTAAGTTACTCTTCCATGACAGTAAGTCCGTTTCATGAATGTGAGATTAACAGATATTGAAATTCCACCAACTTCATTGGAAATTACATCGTAACGTTTGTTCAATTCTTTATCATTAATACTTTAAATAATTCATGCTCCTTACAACAATCGGTTTTCTTTTTATTTATTTTTTTTTTTTTAATATAAATTTTTGGGGTTTTGAGGAAAACGATGTATTTAAACCACCCAAAAGGCCTATATACTATATAAATTATTATATATATATATATATATATTACTATTATTATATATATATAATATATAATATATTATACTATATTATTATATATTATATATAATATCTATATTACTATATATATAATTATACTATATACTTCCCTATATACTATATTTTTTTTTATGAAAGTACATCAAGGTGATCCGTAAACATCACACCACAGTAAATGGTAATGAGAAAGAAGAAGAAGAAAAAGAAGAAGAAGAAAAAAAGATAATAATGAATGTGGAAGTTTTTTTTCTCAAAGGTTTTAAGTAACATCACATTAAATCCTTTCTGTATGGTTGCCTTGGTATTTCTAATGGAACGCCACACATATGCCACCGATAAGGCAGTCCTCCGTTCTTTAAATGCGGTGTTTACATGTTCTAACTGCTTACAATAGATATTTCTTGCCAATTATTAACATTGACAGGTAAACAGCACATGAAGAATGACAAAAAACTCACCAAATCACCTAAGGTCTCAATGGATGGAAATGTGGAGGTACAATTGGGTTGCAATCTTATAATTACATATCTTATGTGCTCTGTAGATGTCTTCCATTAGGGTGTTAATCACTAGCTAGTAAGAAGTTCGTAACTAACTTAGTAAAACTCGTTATGTAAAAAGAATACTAAATCCTTTATAATAACTTATGCAAGCAGAAACTTACATTTGACCGTATATTGGTGGAAATATCAAGTTTATCGGTGTCAGATTTCAAGTTACATACATTTCTATATATATATACTATATATATATATATATATTATATATATTACTTATATTTATTATATAATATATATATATCATATAATCTATATATATACTTATAATTATATAGATAAAACAAACCCACTAATATAATACAACATATACACTAAAATATACTAATATATATATATAGACGAGAGAGAGAGAGAGAGAGAGTATGAGAGAGAGAGAGAGACGAGAAGAGAGAGAGAGTCCCTTTTCACATTTTTTTTGTAGGGGGGGGGGGGGGGGGAGAAATGGAAACTCAACACAAAATCAGCCATTTTTATTAACAAACTTTATTTCTGGTTGGAATTTGAAAGAACAAATTCATTTACAAAAGAACTTGCCCAATACATTTCCAGATCAAGAAAACAAAATTTAAAATCGCGCTTCAGTAGAATAAATTTTCCTCATTTCCCCTTTGGATTTGGTAAAAGGATTTGAGAATAAGAAAAAAAACTTCAATCCGAATCGTGATGGATCATACACCAAAAGACAAATCTGACTCAATCATTTTAACCCTGTTATGAAAATAAATTGAGTAGAGAATTCTAATAAATATTATAAAACAAAAACTTCTGAAAAGAAAAAAAACATAAAATCCCAAAATCGAGTTTGGTAAAAGAAAAATAACACGATAAAAACATTTTCCATCTCTCTCTCTCTCTCTCTCTCTCTCTTCTCTCTCTCTCGTCTCTCTCTCTCTCTCTCTCTTATATATATATAATATATATATTATAATTATTATTATTATATAAATATACATTTATTATAAATACTATAATATATACTATATTACTATATTTATATTATATATATATATATATAATATATATATTATATATGTGTGTGTGTGTGTGTGTGTGTGCTGTGTGTGTGTGTGTTGTGTGTGTGTGTGCGTCGTGTTGGTGTGGATTGCTGTGTGTGTTGTGTGTGCGTGTGCTAGGTGTGGTGCTGTGTGTGTTCAAGGACACATGCATAAATTATAACAATAATAACATGAGAATAGTATTTCTCTTTACAATAACTTTAATTATCTCACAATTTATTAGTTTGGACAGCTACGCTCAAACTAATTCAGGCAATGATTTACAAAAATAATCCGAAACTGAAATATTTTAAAGTTTTAAATTCCTCATAAGAATTTATTAAAGAGGCCCAGGAAGAGAAATACATCTAGATCTTCTTCTATCTATTCTATCATATCCTATCTATCTATCTATCTATTCCTAATCTATCTTCTATCTATCTATCTATCTATCTATCTATCTATCCGTACTAATTTATTTTACTTGCTTTATTAAAATATTTCTTAGGGTTTCGATGTATGTATGTATGTATGATATGTAATGTATGTATGTTGTATGTATCGTATGATATGTATGATATGCATATGTATGTATGTATGTATGTATGTATGTATGTATGTATATACTTAGGTGCTTACTGAAATACCTGATGTGAATCTATCTGCTTTACCATCTTCATTACTATGCATATTATTGCTTATACGAAGAAGAATTTTTCATTCCGTGGCTGAGCTACAACATAAGGTATATACATACAACCATTTGTACTCATTTTGCCTTCAGGTAATAAGGGCTCAGCTATTACTGATAATGATTTTTATTAATAATTTTCGAGGACTTGAAGCAATTTTTTTAAATGCAAATTAGTTAATTTCTCATGACTGCCTATGTGTTAACCATATGTCTGACGGTACTTCGCATTAATTCATTCTGGCATTGAATATATATATAATATTATATATTATATTATATATAATATTTATATCTATATATTATATTAATATATATATATATAATTATATATATATATTATTATATTATATAATATATCAAATAATTAAATACATATATAATAAATATATATATATATATATATTAATATAATATCTATTATTGACTATATATTCTACTATATATATATATATAATATATATATATATATATATATATATATACGTGTTATATATACATAGTATATATATATAAGCTAATATATATCATATAGTATATATATATATATTATATATGATTATATATATAATTATACTGATATATATCCTATGATATATATACTATAAATAGCTATTATATATCATACTATATACTATATAATATTTATATTACTATATATCATAGTATAATAGTATATTATACTAAATAGTATAATAGTATATTTAGTATATTATACTACCGATACATATAACTACCGTTATAATTATATATAGATTATATATATAATATATATATATATATATATATATAATAATATAATTTAACACTTACTCTTTAACATCTATATATATATAATATTTACATATTGGGTCTTTACCGTATACCAGCAGGGCTAAGATCCCAACCCTCATCACCACACGAACTCCTTACTATATACATCACAATTTTATCACTATTAAACCTACCTCTCTCCAAGACAACACCAAATTAAAAAAAAAAAATACTCTCAGAAAATCATCACAGAAACTTACTTTCATAATTGTCACCAACACATCAGTTCACACCCTTTCGACGTATCCAAATATTCAAGCAATCCTCTACACAAAACATCAAACACACCAAAACACACTAAGATCGTAGCTACAACACGCAAAATTACAACCATGCACAAACATACATTCAATATAAACAACGCTACAATTCTCAACATGCTTTTAAAATATTCACTCGGGCATTATTTATAAACGAACAAAAATTATATATATATAATATACATAGAGTATATATATATATATAAGGAAAATATACATATTTTTAATATATAAATTTATATATATATAAATTTTTGATCCACTATATATTTTAAATTATACCTTTTAAAGAATATGTATTATTTATTTAGTATATTAATACTATGCTGTGTAGTGTGATATGTGGTGTGTATAGGTGTATGTGTATGTATGTATGCGTTTTGTATAAAGATGTGTATGTGATGTATGTGTGTGTGTGTGTAAGTATTGCTCATGTTAGCAACCAAATACTATCATTTTGATATAATTTTATGGTACTTTTCCAGTAATTTGTGAGTACTACTTATTTTAAAAATGGTAAATAAAATCTTTGGATTGAAGAATCCATCATTTTTTCAATTTTTATTTTTAAAACAATTATTTTATATGATCTTTTAATAACTTTAATTTAATAGTTAGAGAAGAAACTTTATAAAAAGTTATTTTTATTTTTTATACTTCAATCTTGTGAGAAAATGGAACTTATTTAATATATTGTAATTACCTAGGAGAATTAAAAAATTTAATACAAAAGTAATTTTACGATATGACGGACACTAAAAAGTTTAATACGAAAAAGTATTTACCTATATGAGACACTAAAAAAGTTTAATAGAAAGTAATTCTATAAATAGACACAAAACAGTTGATATCTCGG
>JABUQX010022560.1:30000-37500 GCA_015478945.1 Trachelipus rathkii | reverse complement strand
TCACCTATAATAACAGCTGCACAGATAGCTTATTTAAATATTTGTATTGAAGAGTACATAAGCGACAGAAAATCAACTTTTCCAAACATAAAGCTAAGACCTAAGCATCATTTTCTCTGTCATTATCCTGAACTTATTTTAAGCTTTGGTCCTTTAATAAGACTGTGGACATTAAGATTTGAAAGTAAACACTGCTATTTCAAGCGATGTGCAAGAAATCTCCATAATTTCAAACATTTGTGTAAAACATTAGCTATGAGACACCAGCTTTTGCAAACATACTACAGTGTTGGTTCATTATTTCCTCCAGCAATTCATATTGAGAAGGTTGCGCCTTAGATAGAAGTTGTAGTGAATAAATACAATTAAGGAAGAAAGGCAATTAATAAAAAGTAAATAATTGTTGATAGGAAAGGGCAGATTGGGGGATGATTTAATGTTTGTGTTACCTGATAGCAGGTACTTTATAGAGCAATGGATAGTATGGTATGAGCTTATTAGTTAAGAAGAGAACAGATAGTCCTTTATTTGAGAAGATCTTGGTTTTGTTAACTGACAACTCAGTTGTATTTTGTAGTAGATGTCATACAATTTGTATTTATACACACATTGGGTTTGTACAACAGACATGGTTAGATCATGAGTTTAAACAAGGCTGTGTGGGAGGCTGAGGGATATTGGAATTATTTATTTCCAACCCCAACTTTAAAAAAAACAAAAAAGAAAGTTGTCTTAAAAAGAAAAATAAAGAAAAAAAAAAAAAAAAAAACAAAAATAGAGGAAAAGAGAGATATATTCTATAATAAATAATAACCAACTAAACCCAATCGATGGATTGGAATATTTAGTTTTAAAAATACCTATATATATAATTCTATATTTTTAATTAAGGACAAAAAACTAAATTGAACTTTCAATTAAAATTAGGTATGTACAGAAAATAATTTTCCCTTCCCTTATATATATATATATATATATATATATTAATTTTTAGAATAATATTTAAATTTACATTATGGAGACTAGAAAAATATGTATATATTAATATTATTTATATATATATATACTATATATATATATATATAATATATATATATTAATTTTACAGAACGCCACTACTCAACGGGCTTGGTCCCTTCTTCAAGGAGGTGTGGAATTATATATATATATATATATATATATTATATTATATATAATATATATATATATATAATATATATAATATATATATATATATATATATATATATATATATATATATATATATCACAAGGCCCTAAGTGGGATTGAACTCTTACCCTTTAGGATGGTAAACCAAGAGAGTTACCTCTTGACCACGATGAGCTAAAAGGAAACCCACCAACTACCTCTGAAATCTATCTTGGCTTCCCAGAGGAGGGAGGCATGTCTATGGTTGGACATCTAACCTCCGGACCACCTCCCCACTCACACTCGGGGTCAGAGGAAACGCTTGGGTAATTTTTTAACCGGGACCTCATTATGTATACGAACTTTTCATACATAAACCGCACAATTATTTATACAAATCACAAGGCCCTAAGTGGGATTGAACGTTTACCCTTTTGGATGGTAAACCAAGAGTGTTACCTCTTGACTACGATGAGCTAAAAGGAAAAGGTAATTGGTGATTACCAATTACCTCTGAAAACAATCTTGGCTTCCTAGAGAAGGGAGGCATGTCTATGGTTGGACATCAAACCTCCGGTGGGCCTCCCCGCTCACACTCATGGTTAAAGCAACACTTGGGTAATTTTTTCAAGCGGTACCTGATTATGCATACAAACTTTCATGCATAAACCGCACAATTATTTCTACAACCGCCGGAGGTTAGAGGTCTAACCATAGACATGCCTCACTCCTCTGGGAAGCCAAGTTTGTTTTCAGAGGTAATTGGTGCACATGGGTTTCCTTTTAGATTTTGAAGATTTTTTTTTTTTTTGTTGAAGTGCCAAAAATCAGAAATTGAAGTTAGACTCGTTTAAATATTTATTTTCAAATTTAAAGCTTCATAAATATTATAGCATAACGAAAATACAAAAAATGCAAAGAAAAATATTTATAGCAAATTTTTGAAAAATGCAATTTTCAAAAAAAATTTTTTTGGGGTAAAATGAGTAATTGGTGAGGGGTAAAATGGTACTTGTAAATTATGGGACTTAGGATTGTACAGTAATATTGATATTAATACTGAAAAGTAATATAACTGTTAAAGATATTATAAAATTAACTTGGGTCGAAAATAACATGTGTAAGCTATATTTTTTTACCATTGTTAAAATTAATTTTTTTCTAAAATTATGAATTTTTTTTTTTAAATTTTTTAAATCTAAAATCAAGTTATACCCATATTTAAATGTTTTTTTTTTTTTTTCAAATTTAAACATTCATAAATGTTATGGCATAACAAAAGTATAGAAAAATGTAAAAAAAATATTTTTAGTAAATTTTTGAAAAATGAGTGTCAAAAGTTGAAATGGGGGAAAACGAGTAATTTGCCTTTGAATAAATATAAGTAATTGAAAATTATGATAAATACAAGTGTACAGTATTATTTATTAATATTTCAAGTACCATAGCCTATATGAAACTGTTAAAGATGTTAAAAAAATAATTTTGGTATAAATAAACATGTGTAACTTACCATTTTTATAATCCTTCTTGGACAATTGTTTTAAAAAATAATTATCGAAATTTTTTTTCAGTAATAAAAACAATAATAGTAATACTGGATAGGTAGGTAATAATAATAATAATAGAATAATAAAAAAAAACAACTTGAATACAGTACAGTACCGTATGTACAGTAATAATACCTACAGTACCTAATAGAATAATAAATAATACAGTACCAGTTATAATAATACAGTAATAATAATAAATACCTAATAATACCAGTAATAAAATAATAATAATAGGTACAGTAATAAAAAACACTTGGTATTAGGGAAATTTTTTTGAGTTACAGTTGTCACTTATTTAATTTAAATTAAATACAAATATTGAATATAATATTTTTTCTAACAAAAAACTGCATTTTTAAGTTTCTAATCACTTAAATTATTAAAGTAAATACTCATAAAATTACTCATTTTACTCCAAATTACCCATTTTACCCCAAAATCAATCACTATTAATATTTTACGAACTAAAAGGAATATGTGCAATTATTTACATCAAAACTCTTACTTTTACACTTTTGTATATGATATATTAGTCATATTTTAATCCAAACTGAAAATTGGGCGAGATACAGACCTTAGTTTATTTTTGGAGTTTCTGAAAAATTATTTTATGAAAAAGGGGGAAATTTTTTTGAGTTAAATTTGTTACTTATTTAATTTAAATTAAATATAATATTTTTTCTAACAAAAAAAACCTCAATTGAAGTTCCTAATCACTTCATTTATTAAAAAAACTTATATATTAAAAATTACCCGTTATACCCCATGATACCCATTTTCCCCCATTTTTTAATATATATATATATATTATATATATATATATATATATATATATATATATATATATATATTATATATATAATATATACTATATACTATATACTATATAATATATTATATATATATATATATATACAGTGGCTATTTATAAGTGGTTGACTCCAGGAGCGAAAATCAATAATTAATGTATCGTTATTTTAATAATTTTAGGGTAAATACATTAAATTTTTGGGTAAACTAACCTAACCTAACCTAACCTAACCTAACTTAACCTAACCAAACTTAACCTAAATTAACCTAACCTAAATAACGGATGTCAACCAGCTTAATAAATGTCCTATACCGGTATATGGTTAGTGAGAGTATCATAATCTTTTTTTCTTTTACGTGTTTTTTCAACCACTTTCATCGTGCAGTTCTGTTAGCCAGGCATTGTAGTAGTTGTGGCTATAGGTCTGAAGAGCTAAGAGCTAGTATATTTTATTTGTAGATCCGGCTCTGGCTCTGTACCCTTTCAATTTATAGTGATTTTTTGGGGTGGGGTGTGGGAATCTTTGGTATTTGCCGAGCTAGCATAGTATAAAAATATTTTTTTTAATAAGATTCAATATTTCAAATATATATATATATATATATATATATAATATATTATATATATATATAATATATATATATATATATATATAATATTATATTATATATATATATATATATATATATATATATATATATATATAATACTGTAGACAGCGACCCACACATTTTGAGACCAAAAATTTTCTAAGTTCAAAAAAATTTCTAAGTTCAGAAAAGTTAAGTTAGGTTTTTTAAAAAATTGTTTAGTAGTAAGCTTTTGGCATAATTCCAGAAGCTTGCCACTAAAGAATTTTCTTAAAAAACTTAACTTAACTTAACTTTTCTGAACTTAGAAATTTTTTTGAACATAGAAAATTTTTGGTCTCAAAATGTGTGGGTCGCTGTCTACAGTATTACCATATATATATATATATATATATATTTTTTATATATTATATATATATATATAATATATATATATATATATATATATATATATATATATATATATATATATATATATATATATATATATATATATATATATATATATATATATATATATTACTTATATATATATATATTATAATATTTTACTTTCTCACCCGACTGACCACCCTGTCTTCAGAGCAGTAACACTGCTTTCAAGATATCCCACTGCTGCAACCGGTCTCATCCACAGATCATCCAGGGCTCCGATGTTCCAGAATTAGCTCTGGGTTAGAGAGTTTAAGAGTGACAGATAAAAAGAAAATGGGCATATAAACAAAAATATTTCCGGTTGGACAGAATATTTTGTAGTTGTTTGATTGAGTTTGAATTTGTTTATAATATGGCAAGTTTGGGTGGTGGCTGCATCTTAATTTTGTCAAGGATGATTAATAATTCTTGGAAGAGAGTTTAATTTAGGTGAGCTATTTCTGGTGGATGTTTATTTACTACACTGTTTGGTGGTCTGTTTCTTAGTTTCAAGTTAGTAGTGTGTGGATTTGTTTAGTGTCAGATGTGTTTGTTTTGTGTTGGTGGGATGTTGTTGAGATTTTGTTTTTGAGTAGTGCTGCTGAAGGAGGAGGAGGTTTAAGTTTATGGTGGATAGGATTGGAGAGGAGAGTGTGGCATTTTGCTGGGGTTTGAGCTTTGGCGATGAATTGTGTGCTCATCATTTCTAGATGTATGTCTATGGGTAGTATTTTGGTTTCTTTGGGGTAAGTGTTGTTGTTGATGTGCATCCAGCTATAATTCTATGCTTTATGTGTTTGTAGTTTTTTTTATGTTGTTTTTGGTCAGTAGTTGGTGCCAAGTTGGAGAGGTGTTGTTTAGTGTAGGATGAATCAACTTTGTATATGGTGGTGGATATGTTTGCTGTTTAAGATGTCAGTGCTGGTGATAGTTATTAGTATGTTCAGTTTTCTGTTTGCTGATGAAGTTAAGTTATCTATGCATTTTGTGAATGTGAGTTGTGTTTCAAATGTTACTCCTAAAATTTGTCAAGTGTTGATTTGATGTGATATTTAGAGGGTGTGTGTTGTTTTCTATATGATTGATGAATTTTGACCAGAATGGTTTTTTGTAATTTATGTATGTTTTCTTGAGTGGGTTATTGTTTTGTTGACGTTTTGATATTTTATGATAATGGGGAGGTGGCCGAAGTTTAGACTGGTTAGTGTTGACCAGTAAAGTTTGGGGTGTAGGTTAGGCGAGCATAATGTTAGGTTTGGTGATGTGTAAGTTTGGTTAATTTGTTGAGAAATTCTGGTGTGTCATTTTATGTTGGTTAGATTTTCTAGGTTTGGTATGATGTGAGTTCCTCTACAGTCTGATTCTTGGGCATTGTATCATGTTGGATGGTGGGCATTGAAGTCGCCTAACTGTGAGATTTGGGAGGTTTGTGATGTAGGTGAGGTTTGGTGTTTAGTTTCAAGGTCAATTTGGTGATGCGTGGTGGGGAATGTATAAATTTATTAAGTTGTGTGGCTTTGTGAAATAATGTATTTTGGTGGTGTTATCATTTACTGCAGTTGTCATGCAAGGTTGTTTGTATATGTTAGTAAATTGTGTATGAGAGTTAACAGTGTGTGATTTTGGGGGGATTTGAGGTGTGTAAATGGCATAGCAACTATAGAATTTTGGTTCTGGGTGGTTTTCAGGTAAGTAGGCTTCTTGAATCAGTGCTGTGTGTAAATTGTGTTGTTTTAAGAAGACTTCTATTTCTTTATTTTTGTTGTAGAGTTCGTTTGTGTTGAATTGTAATATGTTTATGTTGTGAGTTTGTTTGTTTGTGTTGTAGGATTAGAGGTTATTGCGGGTGGCATGCAACCTTGGCAGATCCAATTGTGTTGTGATGGGGTAGAGTAGCAAAATGTTAGCAGTGTTTGTATCCACTGCTCACATCTATTGCAACAGATTGAGTTTCTTCTTACTATTTTTCTGCATTTTGGGCACATGTAAGTTCCAGGTCCAGGGTTTATTTTTATATAACCAGCTTTTTGTAGAAGAGCTGAGGCGTAAGCCGGGAAGTATGCCTCAGAAATAGAAAAAAAGGGGATGAATGATGATAAAGCCCTAAATGATCCTCAGAGGGTTCCTCCGGAAGAGGCTACAGTGCAAAAGCGTTGTTACAGCAACCACAATTTCTTGGAGGTGTGGGTGAGGGAATCTTGAAAATTTTGATCCAGGTTGGATGATACTTTTGCGGTATGACAACTGGCATGTTCTCCCGTCCATATATATATATATATATATTATATTATAATATATATATTATATATTATATATATATATATATATATATATAATATATATATATATATTTATTATATATATATATAGGTAAATATCTAGTATTTCATCTAAAATATTTTCTGAAAAAATTTTCTAAGTTCAGAAAAGTTAAGTTTTTAAGAAAATTCTTTAAGAGGGCAACTGCTTCTATAATTATGCCAGAAGCTTGCCACTAAACAATTTTCTTAAAAACTTAACTTAACTTTTCAGATATCCTGTGATTTGAATTGGAAATTAAAATTTCAGAAAATATTTAGATCAAATACTACTGTTTACCATTATATATATATATATATATATATATATATATTAATAGTATATATTATATATATATATATATATATATTAATATATATATAATATATATATATATATATATAATATATATATATATATATATATATATTATATTATACCGGTATATATACTATATATATTAAATAATATATATATATTATATATATATATATAGATATATATATATATATATATATATATATAATATATATATATATAATATATTATTATATATATATAGTGCGTTACACAAAAAAAAACATTTTTCAGTTTTTTTGCCTATAACTTATTAAACTATTTTTATATATTGACTTTTATAATAATTTCTTATAATGGCTAGGCTATATTTCCCAGGAAAAATTAT
>JABUQX010022560.1:0-25000 GCA_015478945.1 Trachelipus rathkii | reverse complement strand
TTTCCCAAATCTTCCTTACTACCTTTCTTATAAATAGGCACAACATATGCTGTTTTCCAGCCATCTGGTACTTCACCAAATGTTATAGATCGCTCGCTTAAAAATCAAATAAAGTGCCTTTGCAATGCATGGTACTACCTCCTCAGAAAATTTCTACCATATATACCACAGGGCCTGCAGCTTATACTTGGATCAATATGTCTGTAAAACGTTAATATCTTTTATGTCAAATTCAAAAATTCTATAAGTCTATTTGTTACATGCATACAAGAACTATGTCTCCAAACTATTATCTAATCTTTCCTCAGTAAACACTGAAGCAAAATAAGCATTGAAATGGTTGACCAACTCCTTATCTGAAATGGCCTTCTAAGGGAACGTTTTCGTCATTTGATCCCAAAATAAGTAATAATAATAATAATAATAATAATAATAATAATAATAATAATAATAATAATAATAATAATAATAATAATAATAACTCATTTTTCCCCAACACTGAGGGATAAAGTGCGTCACATACACCAGGAACAGAAAGTAGTAGAACAATATGACACAAGTCGAAAAGAAAGCCCAGCCTTACCTCCCCCTTGATACCCTTAAGTAAGAACTCGTTGCAATCAGAAAAATCCACCCTAGGGCATCACGGGACTGCAACAGACAATCACTGTGGCATTTTGTCAATGTAAGGTTCATCCCTTGGCCCAGAGGTGCTCCACAAACATACTCCCTCACAAACCCCCGCCATTCACTCCTATTATGCACCTTTCTTCTCACCTCTGCTAAACTCAGATTCCTCTCCTTCAGGCATTCCTTTACTGACTTTATCCACTTTTTCTTCAGTCCCCCAACCAGTCGACTCACAGCACACTCCCCACTGTATATCCGCTTAACCAAGTGATCATCATTGATCCTCTCCACATGACCAAATCATCTCAATGTACTTTCAGTTATTCTCTCATTTACTACTTTATTCATACCACACAACTCCCTGATTCGCTTATTCCTCATTTTATCAATTCTTCTCACACCTAACACGCCCCTAAGATTATCCATCTGAACTCATTGTATTTTAGATCTATACCTACTTTTCCAGACCATAGTTTCCCTACTATACCTACATTAACACAGATAACAACATACCCTCATGTAAGACCCTAGCGCAATCAATAACATCCACCATGGAATTAATTGCACCAGCCACCTTCCTACCATTCACAAATATAGCCCATATATATATATATATATATATATATATATATATATTATATAATATATTATATATATATATATATATATATATATATATATATATATATATATATATATATATATATATATATATATATATATATAATATAATATATAATATATATATATATATATATATATATATATATATATATATATATAATAATATATATTTATATATATATACTATATATGGTGTAGTCCATGTGAATTCAGGCAGGCAAAGGAAAAATGTTACCTTCATAGTCTGATGTTTTTGAATTTGACATGTTAAAATTCAGGAAAAATTAAGATACACGTATTTTTTTTTTTTTGGCCCACAAAAACAATTTCTGAGACCTAAAATAGTTCAACCCAAAGTCGCATCACGCGGTACCATTGCCAATTTTGAAATACAACAAAATACAATTTAAAGTCCTGTATCTCAGTATCGGTTCAAGATATTTTGTTGCAATTTTTTTTTATTTTAAAGATAATATTTTTCTGTTTAAAATGATAAACTCTTTTTTGAAATATGTGTATAACTTTTATTGCTGCAGCCTTTTTTTTTTTTTTTTTTTTTTTTTTTTTTTTTTTTTTTTTTTTTTTTTTTTTTTTTTTTATTTAAATTATTTAAAAAAAAATTTCATTCCTTTTTTTATTTTTTTACTGTTGGTCAGCACTATTGGAGTACTACATCCCTGAAAAGGAGAATTCCAACTTTTGAGTTAATTAGGTTAATCTGGCACCCTTAGCTACTTTTTTGATTTTTGTTGTGCAGCGGCCATATTTGGTTGTTTATATGGGTTTTATGATTGTCCTCTGAAGTTTGATTTCCATGGTTCGGAAGGGTTGATTGGTCACCCCGTTCAAGGGGATGGGGTTGAGCCCTCCATAAAAAACATAGAACTTAACACCACTATTAAGGTGCTAGCACATGTTTACTAACTCGGTACTGCACCGGTGCAGCCACGGACAACCTTTACAATGACTCATTTGCTCCAGCTTTATTTTTTTTCTTTTCTTTTCCTTCTTCCATCTTCTTTGTTCTTCTCTGTCATTGTACTCGGGTTGCTTTTCAGTTGGGGGGTCCCGCTCATCAAAGGGGTCTCAGGTTTATTGAGGGGTCTTGGAACCCTCAAATTTCGAGATCTACAGCATTAAAAACATATATAAAGAAACCTCATTTGACTCTGGAGCCAGAATTTCAAACTAGCTCCGGATCAGGCTCCAGCTCCAGATCAGGCTCCAGCTTCGGTTCATGTGCTCCGCCACTTGACTTAACATCAGGATTCTATTTCATTCACCCTCTTCAATGCACTCATCAAATTTCATCCATCTACGAGCATTAACAGTATTTAGGGGGCTCAACCCCCCTCACCCTTGAACCGGGTGACCAATCAACTCGGAAACCATGGGAATCGACTCGGGGACATCAGAAACCCATATAAACACACCAAACACGGCCCTGCAACAACAAAAACAAAAAAGTAGCTAAAAGTATCTATGGATGCCAGATTTAACCTATTAAACTCAAAAGTGGAAGTTCTTTTCCGGGAATGTAGTACTCAATAGTACTGACCAACAGTAAAAAAATAAGTGAATTTGGGATTGGCATTTTATTTTATTTTAATTTTTAAAAAAAAAAAAAAGAAAAGGAAAAAGGCTGTAGAAATAAAAGTTTTACACATATTTAAAAAAAAGAGTATATCATTTTAAACAGAAAAATATTATCTTTAAAATAAAAAATTAAAAAAATGCATCAAAATATCTTGAACCATTCCAAATACAGCACTTTAAATTTTTTGTCGAAAATCAAAATTGAAAAATGGTACCCGGGATGCCATCTTTGGTGGCCTATATCTTGGCTCAGAATTGTTTTTGGGCAAAACAAAAAAATACATGTATCTTAATTTTTCCTGAATTTTAACATATGTCAAATTCAAAAACATCTGAGACTATGAAGGTAATCCCCCTGCCTGAATTGACATGGAATATATATATATATATATATATATATATTATATATAATATTACAAATGAAATATTATATATATATATATTTATATATATATTATATATATATATATATATATATATATATATATATATATATATATATATATATATATATATAATATATATATATAAAAAAAAAAAAAAAAAAAAATTGAATAAACTCGGATCATCTACAATAATTATCTCCCTCAAATACAAAAGCAAAAAATATAAGACATCGACAAAAACATACACCAATTTAAAAAAAAGAAGACTGCAAACTACACACAAAACATAGACCAACACCTCAAAACAACACAAATCAATGACAGGGAAACACATTAAACAAAGCCATAAACCATATCACCCATTACTATAATTAAAAGCTGCCAATAAAACATCACAAATCAATGACAGAAACACCCTAGAAATAGAAACACTAATCAAACAAAGAAACAAACTCAAAAAAACACTCCCAAACAACATTCAAAATAACACTCGAATAACAAACCTCAACACGCAAATCACTGAACACATTAAAACCCACATCACACCAAACTTCCAAAAACACATAACAAAGAACATCAACAACACCAACAGCACCAGAATGTGGAAGACAATAAAAACATTACACAACTCAAAAAACACAACACCAGAAACACACGAATCCATAATCAATCCTAATAACCAACAACCTCTAACACCCAAACAACATAACAACAAATTAGCCAAACACTTCGCCAAACAAAGTAACAAACCTACTCTACAACAAAACAGGAAAACAATCAAAAAATCAAGAATTTTAAAAACACACAACTCAACCCACAACTAATAATAATAAAAAAAAAAAAAAAAAAAAAAAAAAAAGTTGAAGGTGTGCAGTGCTATGCCTTGACCCAAGGTTTGGGACGGTGTAGCACGGAGAGTACACCAAAAACTTAAAAACTCACCAGCAACTTGCCCAGACATATCCAACGTACGCCTAAAACACCTATCACAAAAAACAATACTATATCTCACACTCATCTTTAACAAATCCCTACAACTAAACTACATCCCACAAAAATGGAAAAAAGCAATTATAATACTCAAGCTAAATAAAGCAAGGAAATGACCCTAATGACCCAGCCTCATACCGCCCAAGATCATTACTATCCACACTCAGCAAACTACTTGAAACACACATCCTGAATATAATAAACCCACACATACCCAATAGACCTTTCCAACACGGATACAAACAACAACCCTCAACCACTACAGCCCTCATATACATAATCCAACCCATAGTCAACGGCCTAAACAAAAAACCCTATCACAAAACAACACTACTAGCAATAAATATAAATAAAGCTTTTGACACAGTTCCTAGACACAACTTTATAGAAAAGATCACAACACACAGATACCAAATAACACAAAAAAATGGATAACGAACTTTCTTGTAGGCAGAACGGGCACAGTCAAACACAGAAACGTGGAATCAAAAACAGTTCATATACAAAATGGAGTACCCCAAAGAGCTATACTATCACCCACACTCTTCAACCTTTACACATCAGACCTACTAACACCCACCACAACAAACACAAACGTCACTATGTACGTTGATGACATTACAATAGCAATCACCCACCCAAACATAGAAACAGCCACATTACTAACACAAGGATACTTAGAACAAATACAAACCTGATAAAACAACAACAGAATGACTGCATCTCCAAACAAGTCCTCTGTTACTATAATCACTACGGACAAACATTTAGCTAACTCACACCCCAATATCCTACTAAACAATACTCCAATACCAATAAACAAAACACCAAAACTACTAGGTTTAACTATAGACACACATCTAACATTCCTAAAGCACACCCAAAACACCATATCATCAGCGAACAGAAAATAAACATCCTAAAAATAATAGCAAATTCAAACATAAACAATAATAAAGACCTAGGAACAACCACCTACAAACAATTCATAAGACCTACACTCAACTACGCATCAAGCATATGGCTCCCACATTTATCGAACACCAACTTAAATAATTTACAACAGCTTCAAAACAGAGCTCTCAGAATCATTACACACTGCACAACTACAACCCCACAACAACACCTACACAATGAAACAAACATTCTTCCCATACAAACAAAAACCTAGAACTGATAGGAACTCAATTCTTCTCAAAAACTACCTCACCTACCCATCCTTGCCATACATATCTAACAAACCCAACAGTACATCGTCTAAAAATTCCTAAATCCTCCACAGCAAACTACTACAAAGAAATTCTAAACACTATCCCACCTCAACCACGAAATACAACATTAAACAAACACATCCACACTATCCTAACCGGAAGATACCTAGCAAACCGAACACACAATAAAATAATAAACAACAATCCACCACAGATTTCAAAGGAAAATGACACTCTCTCCATAACAATGCAAGCACACTTAGCCAAACTGAGGTGCGGCCATCATCCAGCATTGCAGGAATACAGGGCCAGATTCAAAATCGGAGGAACTCAATCCCCAAACTGCCCACGCTGCAGGGTGCGTCCGGAGACAACAGAACATCTGCTACTCCAATGTCCGGACCTGGAAGCCCAAAGAAGAAGCTGTGACGTCGCTGGCCTGCTGGACCTCTGGACCTGCCCGGCCAGGGTGGCGAGCTTCCTCGCCCTGGTGTGGCCCCAGTAGCGGTGGCCAGGAGGTGAAAAAGTAAAAGTAAAAAAGTATATAATAAATATATATATATATATATATATATATATATATATATATATATATATATATATAATATATATATATATATATATATATATATATATATATATATATATATATATAATATATATATATATATATATATATAATATATATATATATATATATGTGTGTGTGTGCGAGCGCGCGCGCGCGTGTTACAATGAGCTATATGAGAAAAGATATCTCTTTACCAAATGACCTATTGTAAATTTATAAAAACACTTTGTAGATGCCATTAAAAATTTTGTAAACTTTGTGATATAGCATATAGTATTATAATAATCATTTTATCATTTGACTTTTCCAGATCTACAATACATTGCATAACTATGGAAATCATTAAAACAATAATTCAAGCAGATCTTCCATCATTAAGTGAAGATACGTTAAATTCTGTAGTGAGAAACTAATTGAGTGTGGTGTGGAAAGTGAAAATGATTTAAAATATGTTGAAGAAATGATATTTGCTGAAATCTTAAAACCTATTCAAGTTAGAAAGCTTCTCCAGTCATGGAAAATAAAAGGTAAGGATTATATTTCCAATTAATTTGATAAAGGTTATTAAATTTTACAAATTTGCAAACAGGTTTATATTTTTTCATATTTGTTTTGATATAAATTTAAAATTATAAATTTTTAAAGATAAAAAAAAACTGAGACAATGAACTTGCCATTATAATTGAAATTTTCGTCACAATGAATATGATAGATAGTCATCCAATTGTTCACTTGATTAATATTTTTTTTTAGTAATTAATTAGCTTTATTTCTGAAATAACATTTGTCATGTATTTACTTTTTCAGTTGCCGAAGGTGCTTCATCATTTACGAATGATTCTTTACCTTTGGAGACAGGAAGCTCAAGTAATCATAGTGAGAAGGAAAACGAACAAGAAAGCTGTTCGAACACTGATCCAAATTGGGCACTAAAGTTTCAAATACCTTGGGATTCAATGCCCAAGACACTTTTGAATAATATAAAGAAATCTGAGCGTCCATCTCCACAATTGCGAAGAGAGATGGTCCGCATTATTGTAAGTCACATCCTTGTTAAATGTAAGAATCCACTTAAAAAACACATGGAAATAATTGCTATGAAAGTTGTGAAGCAATATCCAATGTCCTTTCAGGACAAGATTGATGAGATGATTGTTGGAAGTGGGTGGGATTCTCTCCAACGCCAGTTGACTCTTAGATCTGAAAATGTAAATAGAAAGATTCAACCTACCAAAAGAAAATGTTCTTCAAATGCATTGTCTGACTCAACTAATGTACAACGCAGCTATGCCAGAGACAGTTATGGGTGTGTAAACTTTCAACCAGAAGAACCAGATTGTGATGATTTAGATGCAGTTGCTTTTCACGCACAAAGATGTCTCATTAATAGTAGGACACCATTGCCAGAGATTAAAATTAAATATCCTAATCTTTTCGAAAAGGAGGGTCTCCTCTCTCATTTCAAGAATTTAGTAAACATTGATTTAATCTTGTCATTTGAGTTGGGCTTTTCAACCAAAGGACCAAGAATATACAAGTACATGCAAAATTGTTCATTTGAATGTATCAAGTTGTTGATGAAGAAATGTAAAAATCTTGATATGGATAACGAGTGTAGTATGGTTGGAAAACCTTCAATTATAATTAGTCTTCTAGAAGTTTATTTTAAAGAAGAAGGTGTTCTCTTCAGATTTGTTGAGGTAAGTAAGCTCTAAAATGTAATTTTCTATTTTTACTTTTTTTACTTTTATGAATCTTATTTCAATTCCATGAAATTAAATCCTTTGTTGTTTTGATACTTTAACTATTTTTTTTTAAATTTTTATCTATAATTTTTAGTAAATTTTTTTTTAACATTGTACTTTATAAAGCATAGTTGGTATCATGAAAATATCAGGTAGGCTATAGTAACATTTTTGTTTCCTTTATTTAGGATGTTAATTTTGCACTATTGTTTAAGTAAATACTCTTATCCTTCAACTGCCAAAAGACATTGGGGTTTTCTGAATATAATTTGATTAAACATGAACATTTGAAAATGCCTTTTTATATTACAGTGTTCTAAAAGCATGGAATGTAAGTTTTAATTTATAGTCTTATGAAGATGATCCTTAACCCTAATTGCAATATTCTTCAATAATATACTGATCAGTGACAGAGTGATCTACCTCTTCTGATAAAAAAAAAATGCTTAAAAGTTTTATATTAGTATGAATGTGATTAATTGAAGAGTAGGAATTTCCCCTAGGAATACTTATTTCATGACACAAATAAATTACCTTATTTTGTTTTTTCTTAAACATACAATAGAATTATTTTTTTTAAAATTATTTCAATAACTATACTTAACTTAGAAGATGGTTATTTTTTTATTGATCTTAGACAAAACTGTCTTTCTTATCACACTACTGTATGGAATTTACGGCGAATGTTGAAGGAGTTTTTCTAATATTTTTATTTCCCAAGTGAAGAAATATTTGAGCATTTGGTTGATGCACATGTTGAAAATGTTTTAAATTCTTTATTTACATTTTAATTAAAATAGCAACTACTTATACTTGGGTTGATCTCCTTTGAAAAAAAAAAATTCTACTTCAATACTTTGTTATATTATTAGCACCTTTTTTTTTTTATTTAAAGAAGCGGCTTAAGCGATGCGAGGGAGTTGCCGTAGTATAAAAACTGGTGTAAGGAGTGAACGCTCGGGCAAACGTTATCGTTATATTTGTGAGCGATGGAGAGTTAGAACCTACTGATATAGAAGAATGTTGTAATTAATTTAAATGTGTCTAGATTCATTCGCGAGGCTAAGGCACATTGTTACGCGCAGAATTGTGTCTGTAACAAGTGGGAGCCGAGCGCTACTACAATAAGAGCAATGGAGACGGAGGATGATATATGGAGGTCTGGGCGGCATAAACTAGTTGAAGAAAATGGGTAGGCTGCATTTTGGGAACTAGTGCCAAATTTCATGAAAATTATGCAATGTCTACAAAGAACTGTGGTGTGGTTGAGTCAGTGTTGCAGTGAACGCGGTTCCATTCGAGCAACGTTTTCAATTAATAAGAAAATCTATTACGGGAAAAAATGGGAAATAAAGAAGGTCGTAAAGACACTCTTCCAGACGTCACACTGTGAGTCAGAGCGTGTTGAGGAAGATGGAAAACCTCAGGAGACAGGCTATGAAGAAACCGATTCGCGCTCAAATTGTTCAACAGAGTTTAAATTAACATACACCAACAATAGAAATTGGTATTAAAAATTACTTTGTCAGAGTGTTTTGTAATATTTTTTTTTTTGTGATAAAGGAATGAAATAGCATGCTTATCAACTACTATTAATGATATTCATGAAGTTTAATGATTGAATAGTATATTTTTGGTACATAGTATGGATCATGTATGATTATTTAAATTAATCATGGTGTGTAAAGATCAGAGTTGATAGGTCCAAATTTACAGCAGCTAAGGGACCACTGCCGGTGTATTTCTGTTATTATTATGGCGAAGTTTGTGAAGAATAATGTTTGAAAAAACTAATTGAAAACATGTAGAGTAGTGGAGATAAAAATCCCGGTAGAAACGTTCTTGTTCATTTGTTTAAAATAACCCAATGGAAAAAGCAGAAAGTATTGCCAATGATTTTATTTAATTTCATAAAGATTTTAACATGATCTTGTTTAAATATATTTTACATTAATTTTTTACTTTTGATTTGATTGGTTCCTTCATATAAGCTGTGAAAAGTTGGTAAATAGTGTGTAAGAAAAGGCTTTCAGAAGAGGTGCAAACAATAAGAATGTATCTACTATATTACATCTTGTTAAAACGACATATTATTATTCTTTGTCATAAGCTAAGACCTCCTGCAATTAATGTAATAAATAATCAGAATGGTCAAATAGTTTTTTACTTTTTTTAATTTTTGAAATGAAAGTTACTAATAACTGTATTTATTTTTAAGTCCGCTAAAAAAAAAGAAAATTATTTAATGTCATGAATATACAATCTATTTTATACAACGATCCAATTACCTATATTTAAATATCTACTAAGTAGTTATGTAGTTATATATATTCTTATTATAAGATAGTGAATTATGCGTCTTTTCATGGAGGCAATTAAATTATCATTATTTATTGATGGCTTGTTAAAGCAATATCCACAAAAAGGGATACAGACCTTGCATTCACTTTGCAGGGAGCATCTTATGCTGATAATCAGATAAATGAAAAGTTTCCTTTGTCATCATGTTTATGTATTAATTATTGTTTCCTAGAAACTTAGTGCAATATCTCTCTCTCTTTTTAAGTCAATTGCTTGCATAAGATAGGACTTTTTAGTAATGACAAAGTCATCCCCTTAAATTACTGGAGTGCAAAAATGGCCATCACTGCAATAAAGATTGCAATGTTTTATCTAGTGTGGAGACGTCAATTATAGTGACTACAAAAAAAACGTTCGTGTGAAATAATGGAGAGTTTGCATCTGAAGTGCGCCCGCCTTGATTTGCTGTGAAGATAAGATAAATAATGTCATTTAAAGGGTAAATGTAAAATAAATACTATCTGTCTTGATCAGTGTTGGAGAGTCATCTGTGAAGCCGAATAGGAGAGATAGAGGTTCCGAACGACAAATAGATTGCATATAATGGATGATTTGTGTATGTAATGAGTGTCAGCTTGGAGGACGTTTCAGTTCTCTAGTGATTCAAATGCGAAATTTAACGGAATTTGAGTTTTAGAAAGATTTTGTGACAAGTCATCTCCGATTTGATTTAAATGTCGCGGGCAAGGTGTTACTAGCTGACCTGAAACCTTCATAGTTTTATATAAATTCAATTCCAGGGATGTTCCGATATGAGGCGACAATGATTTAGAGCACGAGTGAAAGCCCATTTGTCGAATAGAGATATGTGAGGCGTTGACTGAGGATATTGCGAGTGTATCTAAAATTGCTCTTGAGAATTCTTATCCTAGTCATTCCATTTAAATGTTAGCGCTCGGTAAAAATCGTCATATTCAGTATCTATTGAAATTCGTCTTCTAGATCTATAGATAAAGTACAAGAAATAGTATATTGCTGCCAGAAACCGGTATTAGCGTCTTATTGCTATGAGATCGAATACGCTTTTCTTATGGTCTTCGATATCCAGATAGGAGTGCTGAAATTACCTATAAAAAAAAATTAAAAGAGAATTACAGTTCAGACTTGTTTATTGCTGCACGTATGTAGTTTAACTCGTTCGTATAACTCTGCATTTCCTCTGTGTAATATCTTTACTTTGTTTTTAATTATACCCCTAATCTTACAAGTCGTACTAACTCGTCCTGGGTGGATTCGTGTTCATTTTCTGTACATATACGTCGTTATATTAACCTTATATGTTATCTGAAATTGATATATTTTTATATATAGCTGTTGTGATATTAATTGTAATAGTATATTTTAATCATGATTATAAATTTATTAATATTTATTATTATATTCAAGTAAATATATTATATTATAATGAGGTCGCTTTGATTATTTTAAATGTTTAAATAAACCACAATTTTAATAGATTTACAACCATTGCGTGTATTCTTTTTATTTAATTTATATATTAATTAATTTTTTTATCTGTATACTTGTTAGTTGTTTTTTGATTATTTTGATTATCTTTTATTATTTATTTATTTTTATTATTAACTTTTATATATATATATTTTTATTATTGATATTATTGTTATCTTTTTAGATGATGATACGTTTTGGTTAGTAGAGTACAAGTTACGCTAAGAACGAATCATATTATATAGGTATTTTTATTATTTATGATAATTAATATATTATAATATATATTAAGTATAAATGGTTAATTTAATTGTTTTTACATATTATCTATTTCCTTATTTTAGAATATATGATGATTTATATTTTATAATTGAATATGTTTACATTTGCATATTATTTTCATGTATAATATTTTTATATTTTAGTTTATATAATATCACATAGAATGGAGTTATTATTTTTTATTTTTACTTTTTAATATATTGTTTTATATAATTTATTATATTTTATATATTAATAATATTATTAATTTTAATTATATATATTTATATTATATTATTATATAATTATATTTATATATATTATATATTTTATAATTATTCTTATATTTAGTATATTATATGCTCTCTTAATATAATTAATATTTTAATTATAAATATTTATATTTATAGTATTAATAGATATATATATATATTATTAAATCAAATGAATATATATAAACACGTATATATATAGATGCTGGTATAATATTATTTCATTAGATTATTATTATATTCATTCTAATTACTTTAAAGTATTAATATATTCTCTCAAAAATATATATATTTCCGAACCTTAAGTATATTTATTTATTTCTAGTACTTTCCAATAAATTTTCATGTAGAATATTCTATATTGATATTTTTAGAAAAATGATTTGGTTATATTTCAGATATTAGCTTATTTCTAGTTTAAGACTCAGTATCTTAATATAGACTAAGAGTTTAAGACTGACATTATTCAAGTATATTATCAATTATCTCATTTTATTTTTATTGTATAATTATGTTATATATTTATTATACTTATGATTGTGTCCTACCCCTCACGTAAATTCTCTAAGTAATGTCTGTCTACGAAAATAAATTTTTGTCTGTAAGATAGGTTTGCCGCTATTTATGAGGAAGCGTTAATAAAATCCAACGTCCCCCCAAAAAAAAGTTTCCTTACTCTCTCTCTGGTGTCCTACCAAGAGGCAAAGCTTCAAGAAGCTACGTTTCATACGACCTACGGAGGCCGATCTTAACAACTAGAAGAGTAGTTTTGCTACTCGAACTATAAAGAATAACCATTGTCACGGCAGTTTTGCCATACCCCTTCCTTATGGGATATGTTTGTAAGAAATTGTTATTTCTACGCTCCACCTAGCCAGCTAATGTTATTAGAAAGAATAGTTTTGCTAATTTCTCTCTGGAATTTTAATGTTTTATTAGTATTCTTTTGTAGTGGCTACTACACATTCTACAATAGTGAATGTAACAAAAAGAGACGTAATACTCAGAAAAACTTATATAAACCTTAGTCTCTATTCTCTGTTTACCCAGTACCTTTACTGTGTGTAACATTCTCAATTTAACTCAACACAACTACCTATTAATATATAATATATATTTATTATATATATTATATAAAATATAATATTTAAATATTTATTTGAATATTAAATAATTTTATTATTATTTATATATATTATATATATATAATTATTAATATAATATTTTATATCTCAGATGTTATTTGGGCTATGCTTATATATTTTTTCTTGATGCGTTCCGTCATCTGGGCTTAGATCTGTCTTGCCATCCTATACTAGTGCGTCGTCGGCTTATCGACTGATTTATGAAAACCTCAGTGCTGCATTACTTATCGTGCTTATTTTCTCGTGATCTCCTACGTCTTGATTACCGTAAAGTATCGAAGAGTAAACTTTTTGCGCGATAAGATCTGAAAGCATGGCCGTTATCTTATAAGCACCTTTTTATAAGGATTTAGCTAAAGGAATTCAGGATTATGATAATTTCTTTATGTTTTCAACATGTTTTCAGGAGTAAATAGATTTAGGTAATATTGTAAGTATTGATTTTCAAAACCTTCTTTTTTTGGTTTTAAATCCGTCCCCATGTCCTCCTGCGTAAGACCACTTCCTAGGCCAGGGATTGTGCCATGAATTTCCTTTTGGAGAAGAAGGATGGGGTCCTCTATAAGCCGTTGTCTCGCTCCTATCAGTACCTGCGTGCTTTTGGCTCTTATTGCTGGGAGTGGATGTGCCACCCTTCGCTCGGATGAGACATCCTTCGTCACCCAGCGCTGAACTATAATATGGGTGATTGTGGCGGGTTTGTTAATTGGGTGTGTGATGAGAGAGGTGAGAGTCTTGGAATCTTCAATATGCTGCCCTATGTGGGTTTTGCGGAGGATTACAGGATACAGCTCGGATCTTATCTGATGAGGCACCCTACTCTTTCCATGGTAACTTTTTCGTTTATGACGATATTCCACATCCTGTTGCTGGATTACCCTGCGTACCTACCAATTATTCTTTGAGTATCAATACTAAATATTATCTTGTAAATAGGAGTGCGTTACTGAAATTGTTGGGGTCTTTTTCTGTTTATTGGAACTGGCCAGCTGACGCTGTCTTGCTTAGTGATTTATCTCAGTGGGTTTGATGGTTATAATAGTCCCCTATCTTTCCGTGGTAATTCCTGTCGCCCGATCTCCTTCCACCATGGTCTTAGGTGCTAATATGCTTCGAGTACCTTAAGGTGTGTAATGATAAGGGTGTTTAAGGGCAGTTGGCCATAAGGGAGATTTTCCCTATCTGAAAGATTGTGGCCAAACCTCTTTTCATTGCCACTGAGGAGGGCCTGTTATTCAAATAAATGATTGTTGCATATACATAATGAATATTTTCACTCTTTTCTTCTTTCATAGGCTTTTATATGTTCTTCTTACGGTCAACTAAAGTTGTTGTGGTAGTGAGGGTTGCCCTAGTATGCTCCCTTTTTTTCCCCCTTGTAAGAATATCAGACACTGTTCACCACAGGTGCATTGACACTATTGTTACTCTGTTTTCTATGATACCTATGAAAGTATGTGAAATATTAATATTATTAATGTTATGAGTAATTGTGTAGTCATTTTGGTATTTATAATTAAAAATATACTGGAAGCACTGAGAGCGATTTTGTATCTGTTTGGATAATAGGGGCGAATATATCAAGTAGTAGGGTTGTACAGTATATGAACAATCTGTGAGGGCGTTTTCTTTAGTGACAGTTTAGTGAAGATTGATAGAGTATGAATGTGAATGAGTTTTATTAATGAAGGGTGTTCTTCGGGTAAGGGAATAGACTGCCAATTATGTAATGATGGATTTATTTATAGATTAGTTTGGACATTATTGATTTGAGAAGGTGGGTTGATGAAACACCATATTGGTTAAGAAAGTGTATAATAGCACATGTGAGAGTGTTTTGCCTGTCGGTTTAACGCCGGAAAAAAATAGGTGGATATATTCATTTTAGAGATGTTACTCGAAAGTGCTATGAATATTGAGTTGTGGCAATGCAGAGCTGATTGGTATACAAAGGTATACTAGGGGTAACATGGGATTAATTGAGGGGGTTTGGGTTTGTGTTTAGTAGATTTTGATAATTTTTAATAATGTTTTAATTAAATAATTATAAATAAAAATATTTAAATGAGTATTGCCTACATTTAAAATAAAAATTACTTTAATATTTTACTCTCGTACGTATTTCTTACCTCTGTGAGAGGGAACCTCCCTATGGGCTGCCTTGTTATATATAGGATTTAGGTTATATTTTTTTTTATTGCATCCCCATTTTGGTTTTCGACCCTTAAAACCCCCAGAAGGACCATCACACTATCATTTATTAGAGTTCCTATCTTGCATGAAATAAATATATATTAACTTTATTATGATAAATATCAAAAATCTTATAAAAGATATCTTATGTATCTTATATATAATCGGTCAACAAATGTATCTTACGCTTAAATTTCTTTTTATTATAATTTAAGTTATAACTACTTACTACCTTGCTATCACTTAGGAGTCTTTCAGTTTTGCGTTTTTTGGCGGAGATCATTCGTTAATGTTTTTGTTTGGTTGACGCGATCGAGAGCTTTCTGTGGGGCGCCTGTTAGAGAGTTGATTCACAGAGGCCTGATCATATAGCTTAGCGAGTCCTATCTGCTATTCTGAATTAGCCCCCTGCGTCCAGTCGCCAATGGATTGTGGGTACTATAACGCTCGATGGATCTTGTTGTGGCGCTCAGACAGATGGAGTGTGGTGTTTTAATTTGAACATGCACTGAAATTACAGTATATAATACTTATATTTGAGATAAGCAAAGAAATTCTAGGACGAGATTGATTAGTTCAAATCTTATGTAATGAGGAAAGCTTTTTACTTGTGAATACTAATGACTTTTGATAAAGTATTATTTAATTATATATGAGTTTGTTAGGCGAGTTTTTAGCACTGGTAGTTTTTCTGCTGTTATATGTGGCCTTAGGATATTATGCCTGCGCTCTGGGTGTTGTAGGGCGTTGTGCAGACGTTGTGTGTAGTCAGCCTCTCGATCCTCTCAGGAGCTTCTGTAGGTAGCTGATCAGTCAGATCTCCATTTGTTACTTCCGTGTTCGAGGCGAGGATTAAGGTCAGGGGAGGTACCATGAGGAAGAAGTGGTTCTCCCTTGTTCCTGTGGAGCTCACCAAAGCGTGTCGGGTATGTAAAGGGCTGTGCCTAGCGTAGTGGAGGTGGCTATGATGTCGCTGGAGTGTGGGGCCTGCACTGCGTGTACGCGTGTGAGGTATGTCTGAAAGCTCCGGATGTGAAGGTAGCATCTCTAGTGAGTTACGTGTTTCCCGCGGAGAACTGGGAACGTGTATTCTGCGTTCGCGATGAAAGTACGCATGAATTAGATGTTTATTGTTTTAGTCTGTAAATTAAATAATATTGTGTATTCACGCTTCATAGTGTTCTGATATGGTTATGAGACTAGGATTAAAAAATGACAAGAGGTTTACACTGAATGTTTTAGATTTTGCTTCTAGCGCTTCGACTCCCTGACCGCCAGATAGGTAGGTTTGCAAGTAGTGGAGGCTCGTATTGTCTGAGGTTGGTGAGGCCTGCGTGTTGCATTATCCTTATGGTGTGGAGACTGGTGCGATCCAAGAAGATAGCTCTGATTGGTGGGCAAGGTAGGTCCATAGCTGGGGTTATCGGGCTGGGAGTGGCCACCCACTTCTGGTGGAAGAGTTTGTTTATCAGTCGAGTGTCGAGTCTTCCCCTTTTTCATCAGCTTTTCAATATCGACTGCGTCTATATAGGTCCTCCTTGAGGTGGGAATGAAACTCGGTATTAATGATTGGTATAAACATTAAACTCCTTTCGTGTAATGAGTTCATTCAGCTAAATTCACAGTGTGTCATTCATTGATAAAGAATGATAACCACCTAATTATTAAAAAGTAATTTAAGTTAATAAATCCAATATATTTTCAATTTTTATTAAAATATATTTTTAATAAACTAAAGTTTAAAGATACTAAATACGCTTCATAATATTACCAGTATAAAAAAAATTGAATTTTCTAATTATAAAAACTATTATTTAATGTCTTGAATTATTTTCATCCTGTTTGTAACCTGGTCTTGCTCTTGCTGCGAACCTTTATTGTACCTGAAGCTCTAATCGATCCAGAGTACATCTTGACGCTTTGCGAGATAACTTACACTCTCCCATTTGAACTTGTGAGCGACCGCGCATTGCTATAAGTTTACCTTTCAATGGCTGTCAGATACGGGTGAGGGGAGTAAGGTCATTGATGCATTCTTTTGCGTTATATAAAATTGAATAACAATCAATTTAATTACCATAATTTTTTTAATTTCTATATTGTACATTGTATATTATATTATATTATTTTATGGTGAGGATTTAACTCATAGTATATGTTAATTAATGTTCTTGATAACTAATTAAACTAGCTAAAACACCAGTTATTAGTTGTTTATTAAATTTATTTATTATTTATATATATTTGTTGATTTTTTTTTTTTTTTTTTATATCTATAATTATTTTAATTTAATTAATTATTTTAAAACTTGACATTTTTGTAATGCTGCTTGAAGTGGGACCTTGTCTGGTATGGGTGCTGTAGGAAAGCCCGTTCTTCCCTTGCAGGCTAAGGATGTTTAACACTTTTGCTAATTAGTACCAGTAGTGAATTCTACTAAAGAGACACCCACTATCATACTTTTCAGTCATGTAACCTCCCATAATATTTTCAATTAGGTATGAAGAAACTGAAATTATAAATATGAAGTTTTTAATTTTTTTGGATATTATTGATCTATTATGTATAATTTGTACTATATTAAGTTCAAATTCAACATAAAACATGGATAATAAAAATCCTCTGAAGTTAAACTAATTTATATTTAAGATACTAATGAGGTGTAATGGGAAAGATCTGCATACTTCCTAGTATAGGATTATTTACATTCGTTAATAGTCTTTCTAGTCGTTTTACGGTATTGTTAGCATTTTGGAGGCGGAGAGTTTTTGCTGTATCCCTTCTCATAGACGGTGAGGCAAATAGCTTTCAACTCTGTGAGGCAATCATCGATTGCTCTGCTCTTGGCCTTGTGATTCCGGTTATATCCGCTTGCCGTGTCTGCTTTCAGCAATTCAAGGGGTTACAGTACGTTCCAGGATTCCCTGTTAGTAGATGTTGAAGACCTCTTGCTTTGGGGCTTGTGCCATGTCAGCTTAGACTCTGCGTAGTTTAAATTTAAATATCGGTAATATTATGAGAGCTGTCTTACCTTAAGTACTACGACTGGAGCGGCTAAGATACTTATGTCTTCCTTAGGAACCACCTTACTTGGTTCCCAATTTCACCAATGTATCCATGATTTAATAATCTATTATTAATTTTTATGATATATAATACTTTATACAAATTATTTAATTAAATTTTCAAGTATTACTTATAAATTAATTAAATCAAATTTAAAATTTATAATTATATATTATTCTTATATATTATATAGTTAATTTTATATATTAATATTTTATTTACATATAATGTATAGTTGATTTATGTTTTAATGATATATAAGATTAGTATAAATGATATTAATGATAGTATATATAATATAATATATATATTATATTATAATATATATAAATATATATATATATTTATATATATATATAATATATATATATATATATATATAATATATATATATATATATATATATATATATATAATATTATATAATATATATATAATATATTATATATTATTATATATATATATATATATATATTTATATATATAATATATATATATATATATTATATATTATTAATTGTTATATATATATTTTACTAGGTAATTAATTACTTAGTAACTAGTAACTACTAATCAGTAATTAGTAGATTATAATAATTATTACTTAATAATAGTAACATCGATAATGATAATAGCTAGATTGTATAAATAATAACATGAGAAGAAAAACAAAAACAAATTTTGAATAAAACTGAGTTAGAGGACTCAAATAATAAAACTTTTAAGCTTTTGATATTACTATTTGTAAGATTAGAACTCAAAGAAAAATTAGAACACCACGTTATCACTACAATGCACGCCTTTTTCATACCATATAAAACCCGTTTCGAAAGTGACTTGTCATCAGGGAGAACGGCGTTATATACACTAATTAATTCACAAGAAAAATTCCATACTTCCAAAAGGATATCCGAGGAAAAATGCAGTGCGTCGTTGTCTTGTCCGACTATTTAAAAAAAAAAATGTCGGCTTACGGACTACGGCATTAAGATTATTAGTCCGGCGTAGCCGATAGCGAATAGCCAGAAAATCTTTGCGGCATGCCCAGCTATGATATATATAATTATATATATATATATATATATAATTATAATATATATATATATATATATAATATATATATATATATTTCACTAGTATTTTAATAATTAAAAATCATAATTACATATTAATTGTTAATTTAATTATTTACTTCAATTTCAAAATCTAATTTTAAATTATCTTTTTCGGCTTCTTATTTATTCTATATAATTGCAACTCGCCTTTATTTTTCACTATTATACTTATATTGCTCACTCAGTCTTTATTACTTATATCTTAATAATTCATGCCCTATTATTTTTATATTAGTGATACATTCATATTCTATTCCTTTGGGCTTTGAACATATGAGTTATTTAGTATATATTCATTTGTTGCCTATTCACGTAGTTTTATTGCCCGATACCTTCACGCTATATATATTATATCCACGTCACACTATTAGTGCTTTATTCTCTAAATACTTAATTCTTTGCTTGAATTTAGTATTAAGATACCTTATTTCACTATATTATATGACCTTATGAGCTTGTAATGAAATAGGTATCAATCAAGTTTTTGTGATAGTATAACACCTTTTATTTTGCAGTATATTTGGTAATTGCAACTTATAGTCAATCATAAATGTAACGCGGTCAAACTACAAATAAAATAAATATATTAAAAATTAGAATAGTAAATAATATTATTATTATAAACTATCAAAAATACAATCAACCAACAATTGATCAGCTTATAAATATTCAATATACACATATAATATCACTTTTAATATATTTTTCTTATACTATATTATACATCAATATTTTATATCAAATACTATCTACTATTATTAAAATTCACATGCAAAATAGTCTATCATGATAATCATAACAGATGATTGATAATAACAAAAATTCCGTGCAGTCATTTGTCCCCCTCCCCACAATGAGAATTATTATACATTTAACTTAATAACAATTATATAATTTATTTTCATAATATATTATTCTTTATTTATTTCAAATTTCATTAAATTATTATTCGATAAACTTTAATTTATTTATTAATTCAAATATAATGTTCTTAAAAGTTTTTAGTTGGTTATGTTGGTCTATATATTATTTCTAATTTAGCTATTATATTTATTCACTTATATATATTTTAAATTCCCTTTGATTATCTATTTTGCAAGTGATGCTAAGTGATTTAATTTTTATCTAATTTTATATCTTTTTCTACTATTTTTATTTTATATAAATTTTATATTTGCATTCTGGGAATTTCTTGCTTTTCTCCATTCGTATTAGTTTTTTATTTCTATTCACATTGTTATTATGTTAATGTAACATTTAATTATTTCTCAGAAATATTTATTTTCATCTTAACCGTACTTATTCTCAGGTTTAGTATTATTATATGCGATTCATTATTTCTTTGTATATTATTTTAATTATGAATTATATCTACTTCATTTAATTTATATCGCATATTAAATTAATTTAAAGAGGATTATAGTTTCCTTATTTAAATTAATCTTAATGCATTTTATTTTATCATATATTACATTTATACTTTATATATTATAATTAATTTATGTTTTCGATTACTATTTTTATTTTTCCTATGTTATTAAATTAGATGCGTTTATCGGTATATTTAATGGTATTTAATTATTGAAGTTATTTATTTCAGTTTTATTTAATTTTATCATATTATTTATATTTTAATTGTGTGAATCCTTTATTATTATTATTAAGAGTTTAATTATTATCGGTACCATACTTTTATTACTAAATTTCTCAAGTATGGTACTTGTGATAGCGCTTAACCTTTTTAGTGCTTTTGTGTTTAAGATTGTGTGATGAACAGGAGTTATAGTAATGTGCTTAAAAACGTGTAAAGAGATCTGCATTTTACTGAACCTGAGTGAAAGTCGTCATAGGTATACTCTCTGTTCAAACTTTAGTTGAGGCTTGTAAAGATGCCGTCTGCGCTTCGAATACTACCTTTTATTGAGAGGAAAAAAGAGTTTAGAGAAGCTTACGCCCACTGCCAGTATGGATTTCGTTTTTGTGTTATTATCATTTTATTAATAAGTTCTCTAGAATAGTTCACCGTCATCTTATCAAGTACTTTTGTCTGTCAAGAGCAAGGGATATGAGGTAGTCATTGAGGGCTAATTGTTAGTAGTCTGACATCGAGTGTATTTCGTAGAGGAACAAAGTGAGGATTCTCGGAATGCGTACGTGCGAGACTGTGGATAATAAAATATATAATTGTGTGTCAGTGCCTGGTAGGCGAGGTGTGTTATTCTAACACATAGCTGGAAGATTGTGCCACGTACTGTGTCGTACTGTCGACAGTCTCGCACAATCCATATTTTTTATTTAGTCGGTATGGATTTTTATTTTTTGCAAGATTTACTCTGGAGGTGGGTTATTGCATGCATAATTGGATTATCCATGTATAGTTAGTTTGAATCCTCCTCCGACGATTTATAACTGCGATATAATCAAGATTTTAGTTATTGCTATTTTCTTAGAAGCTAATGCCCTTCTCTTGCAACGCCATATCCGTGGTACGCTGTGTTGTGCACTTGGTTGTTGCTTCTCGTCGGCTTCTCCTGTGTAACGTGCGAGATTCGATTAGGAGTGCAAGATATGACAGACCGCGCCTGAGGAGTCTTAAGTCTCTCAGAGACTAGCACAGTGGAACACCTCATCAATTAAGGCGTCCATGACCTCACCCTCATTAATTAAACATTAACACTCTTATGTGCTCCGACAAGATATATATAACCAGTATAACTTGTGTATAGTGTTGTGTGTAATAGATAGTGTTTTATTTTAAGTACAGTTAATAATCTTATATCGTTGTCATCTACTTTTTCTACCATCCCATGGTCTCCACAAATCCACCACTAGATTGGAATACAGTCCATACAAAAGAGTACGGTTAATTTGAAATACCCTATAGTATTCCATTTGTCTCGAAATTAATGTCCTTTCTTATTCCTTATATTAATATAAGTTCATGTCCGATAGATAAGTAGAGGACAACGTACTCTCATACCCAAAGATAATTGTGATAGACCAGTTCACATAATTATATAGGAATAAGCCAATGCACCGAGTTAATAAGATAAAATTGCGAAGAGTACTGAGGGGTTAAGAAAATGTTTGCTTAAAATGTAATTAACTAAAATTATTAGTTCGGATTAACATTAACACTAATTAACTAACTGCAGCAACCAGAGGAAAGGTAAATATACACAGTGTTGCCAAGTTTGGGTATATAATCTCAAGAGGCGTCGCTTGAAAACTCCCGAACGATTTCAAAGACCACAATAGAACTACTTGTCAGTAATGCCTATCTTCATAAGCGAATAACGAGTGGTTATTAGTGTTGAGCAGTTCTGAAGAGAGACTCAGTATCGACCAAGTAATTAAACCAAACGATTGAGTAATAAGTATATATTAAGATAGTTTATCTGCTAGGATTTTAAATTTGATACATTAATCCTTTTTTTAAATAAATTTTATTGTATTATAAGATATTCAATTCGTAAGATGAATTTGTCATCGTATTGCTAGTATTAAGGTCCTTGGTTAATTGTTTTAGACTGCAGGAACGGAAGAAACGACTTATATGGCCCATTTTTTTTTAATAAAAGTATAAACGTCTTAGAGGCCGTTAATTCCTTGAGGTGGTTCCTTTTCATGCGAATCTTTTGCCTCCTCCTATAGGATAACATATAGTATTCTGGGAAATAATTGCAAATCAGTGTTTTGAAAAATATCTTATAAGGACTATGGACTCGAATGAAATGAATACCAGTATTATGGAGTCAGTAGAACCTTTTTGCTACTTTTTGGACGAAAGCATAATATTCGCATTAAGCAATGTAACCAGAAAGGAAAGAAAAGTTGTTTGAGTTGAACGCTGAGGTTCTTAGTTCGAGAGGTATTTGCGTTCCGATAGTGAATGGTGTCCTCTTTGCTCTATGTATTGGCAACATGACTCCCTGGGGCCTTTCATTGTTAAGCAAAGGACCAGAGCGTAAAGGAATGGTAGAACGGGTAGGAGTGAGAAATTGAGTTTAGGTGAATTGGTGTGTAGGGAGAAATATGCGGTAGCATATTGTTCCTACCCAGACAGAGAATACTGGGATGTGGAAAAGGGAAGATTAAGAATTGGCTGAATAGTGTTTTCGAATCAGTTACTGCGGTTCGCTCACTATAGTTATAGGTTGCAGTTGTAGAGGTTGATAGATCCCAATTTTTACATTGGAAACCAGAGGGCTGGAAATAGATTGAGAAATATGTAAGATAGTTTTAAAGAAACCAAACTTTTTTATTTATAGGTGAAACGGTTCGTTATGTGATATCAAGGCCCGATGAAGGATATAATAAGGAAGCCTTGTGAAGTAGTGTTAGTGATTATATTGGTTTAAGAGTGGTAGGCTTCTGATGAATCCCAAAAGTGTAATGTATGAGTTACCCGAAATTTTAATAAGACGTATGTAAATATAATGGAAAAGAAAATGAAAGGTATTATAAAATTAATTTTTCGGAGTGAGGTAGGGAGGTATTATCTTGGTTATTATTTATATGTAGAATAGATAGTATGAAATGTAAAAGTATAGAGGTATAAAGTGTATAGTTAGGTGGAGGTGTTAGTGTGGGTGGGGTGGGGGTATATATGCATTAGGATATAATTATGTCTAGTGATAGTTTTGGTTTATTGTATGAGTAGTAACGAATATTGATAGGGTTATTTAGAGTAATTTATGGTATAAGTTAGTGATAGGGACTATCCTGGAGAGGCGTCGATCATCAACGTATTCGGAGTTTGAGAAAAGGAGGTAGAGAATGTAAGATTTGGGTCATGTTCAAACTGTTGTGAGCGAGTGTATTAAGAGATTGCTATATTATGGGGGTTAGTATATTGCTGATGAAACACGATCGTAGAATTTTCAAAGTGCTGTAGGTGATTGGGAAGAGGGTGCTGCTCAGCGCCTGAATAGTCGATTACGCTAGTGCGCGTACGCCTTGCAGGCGTTTGATGTACTTTTGGGTTGGGAATGGAAGATTTAGCCTTAATGGAGGAGCGGTAATGTCGGTAGCTGTTTAGGGATTGAGTCGTTAAATAGGTTGCAGAAAGCATGAGCGAGTGAGTATGTACAGTCAAGTGTGGCTGCCGAGCGCAGCGCACACTAACACAGTCACACACGAGCAGATCGCCCCGGTTTTGCGTACTTATTTTTATGAGTTATTATTGAATGACGACTGAAGATAGTGTCCGTGCAAGATTAACACTTTCGGAGTGTTATATTGTTTGAGCCCTTAGCTGGGGTCATCCTTCGGCGTGTCTTTCATGCAACGCTCATCTGTTACGCGCACCGCACCGCACGGTGACGCACAGCTCCACCTCCGAGTATGTATAGGAAAGGAGAGCCGTTCCCTTTGTTACAAGA
>JABUQX010022559.1:52500-57500 GCA_015478945.1 Trachelipus rathkii | reverse complement strand
TGACACTATTCTCTTATTGGATAATATGGTATCCTAGATTAATATCTTCTACGTTTAAACCGATGTAAGTAGTTTTTTCAGCACTCTCTCTATTTTTTGCTTGAAAACGTATTGTGGTTGGTAATTCTTGCTATAGTAAATTGCCTCGATCGTTTTTACGCTAAGCTGTATCAGTTGCTTAACGTTGATTTTTGGGATTATATGTTAAATAAGTGTCTCATTTATTTATTTCTTTATTCGTTTCTTGTGCTAACATCGAAGTGCAATATTTTGTTAATTATTTAAGTGTTCTTGTTTTCGATATTTTATCTCTTTTAACCTAACCTGGATAAAGTGTTTTAATTGTTTAAAGGAACAAATGTGTTTGCAATATTCTATGGTGACGAGCTCACGTGTGTGTCCATATCCGTTTTCTTTTGTACAGCGGAAGTCTAAGCACCTACACTCTGTCAGGTGTTCAGGTATTTGAGTTGATATTTTTGTAATCAGGTATTTCATTGTAAATTTTATTTATATCTATTGTTACTTAACAATAAATATAAATTTAATTTATTTCTTGATATATTTTATTTTTTTTTTTTAAAATATTTATTTGATATTTCATATTTATAAAAGTGTCCCCATGATTAAACTTTATATTCTTAATATAAGATTTAACTGTGGAACGCTTGGTCAGTATCAGCTGATCCGAAAATCTGAAATACACAAATAAATTTTGAAATTTATGAATTTTAAGATTCTTTTGACATTAATATAAAGCTTGAGACCTAGGAATAATGCTCTATTAAATATCTTTGCCTGTAAATATCTTATTTATATATATTTGGGCGTATATATATATATATATATATATATATATATATATATATATATATATATATATATATATATTTATATATATATATTTTATATATATATATATATATATATATATATATATATATATATATATATATATATATATATCAGTGGCGTAGTTAAGGGATAGGCTGGGTAGGCATTGCCTATCTTATTTTTAAGAACAAATTAATAATTAAGAAAAACAAATAAAAAAATATAAAAAATGTTAATATAATAAGAAACCATAAGAAAATTAATCTACAAAATCTTAAAGAAATATAAAACCAAAAATGAGCTATTTATGCTTTGCCTCCCTATCTACTGTTTAACTTGCATTATAACATAGTCGTAGCTGGAATAAAATATATCCTATACCTTCTATGTATTATAGGAGCGGCAAGCCTCTCGCTCGCTCATCGTACTCTGCCACAAATAGTTTCTTTTTTAAATTTTCTTTCTAAACCGTTTTACTTGCATTTTAATTAATAATATTATATATATATATATATATATATATATATATATATATATATATATATATATATATATATATATATATATATATATATATATATATATATATATATATATATATATATATATAATCATTCATCAAAGCTCGACAATTTAAAAGAGTTTACCCAAATAAAAATATTCCTACTTTTTAAATATGATAACTAATATATATATATATATATAATAATAATAATAATAATAATATTAATAACTAATAATAATATAATAATATATATAATAATAATAATATATATATATATAATAATAATAATATATATATATATATCTTATAATGTGAAGACGTCTGAAACTGCATCGCTGATTAATATGTAATATGTATATGTAATATATAATAATATATGTAATAATAATAATAATAATATATATATAATAATAATAATATATATAATAATAATATTAATAATTATATATATGTATATAATAATAATAATAATAATAATAATATGTGTAATATAACTCATGTATGTATCTAGAATGTCCCAGTCAACTAATAATAATATATATAATAATAATATATAATAATAATAATATATCAATAATATAATAATAATAATATAATAATATTATTATTAATAATAATATATATGTAACAATAATATATATGCTAATAATAATAATATATGTAATAATATATACACGTATAATATATGTAATAATAATAATATATATATATATATATATATATATATATATATATATATATATATATATATATATATATATATATATATATATATATATGTTCGTGGATTTATATAGATTATAAATTTAATGCATGCCATAGAGCATTATCAATGTTTATATTTTCGTGTATAAATTCTTATATTAAATATACTAATTTATACTCAGAGATATACAGCATTTTAACTTAATATTTTGTCTCAAAAGATAGCTCGACATATATATTGATATGTATACAAATCCATATTTATATGTATTTGTATATTGTTTGATTTATATGCTCGTTTGTTGAATTGTTTAAGGAAGCAGTAAACATATTTTCCTATTTTTTTTTTATTAAAAATTATTCAAATATTTTATTGGAGTGTTCTTTAATTCCGCCAAATATTCCATTTACTGATTTCATTTAATAGACAAGTAATTATTTTATGAAAGATATATTGCTCAACATTGAGGCTATTTAGAGATATATGCATAGTGTATTGATGAGAGTTCTTGGTACATTATACAACAACAAATATTGTCCTCCAGTCTTGGTTTCGGGTACAAAATGAGCCCGTCGTCACATTTAATAATCCAGAGATCTTCGTTGCAGAACTTGGTAGGTCATATTTCTTAATATATTAAAGTGTTCCTACAGGCTGTGGACCTATCAATTGGAGGTTAAATTTTATTAGATGCAGGAGGTAAACGTCCAGTGTATTTTATTCAGCATATTGTCTATGGGGGCCTGGCCAATGGAAAGTAAGTAAGTTCGCTGTGATTGTAGAAAAGCTTGTTGTTTAATACCCTGACACTTAGTTATGAAAAATCTCTCACCCACAAAGAAAAACATTAAATAAACTAATAATTAACTATTACTTGTCAAATTGAATCGTGCGTCTGGCAACTCTACATTTGAGATGAAATCCATTGATGGCAACTCTACATTTGAGACGAAGTCATTGAACAATCATTCTTGTGTTTCTTTTGGCATGCCTACGTACACACACACATACACACACACACACACACACACACACACACATATATATATATATATATATATATATATATATATATATATATATATATATATATATATATATATATATATATATATATATATATATATATATATATATATATATATATATATATATATATATATATATATATATAAATATATGATTTTTTATTTTTGCTAGTCCTCAATTCGCAATCCCTAACTCTGTTGGACATTCCGCAGTTCAGTTCGCAATTCCTCACTTTTTCTACTTCGCCTGATCCGCTATCGCAATTCCGCAACTTTTTCTGCTTCGCCAGTCCGCTATGGCAAATTAGCTAATTCTATCGCTAATATTTTTTTTTCCACTATTGAAGTCTGCAACAGTCCGCTAACCCTTTATTGGTAGTTAAAAACATAATTTTCAATATTAACATAGAGAAAGTTAGAAATGGACATGGTACCGATGGGATGACGGAAGGCAGGGGTATGGGGAAAAATCAATGATCGATTTGATATTAACAAACAACAAAAGAATATTTAAGGATGTAAAAAGTATACCATCCATTGTCAGTCTGGGCCACCGAATGGTGGTAGGGAAATTAAGAATTGAAATGCCGAAGCCTTTTAGATGTAGGCGGAGAAAAAGATTTATGGTTGAGAAACTGAGAGACCAGGATTGTAAAGACACATTCCAGAGAGAAATGAATACGAAAAGACAGAGGATTGGGGAGGATCTACAGGTGTATGAAAGTTGGGAGGTTTTCCGTGATACATTGGTGGAGGTATCTGAGAGGATCATAGAAACCAAAACAATATATGAACCCTGCTTCGATAATTCCTTTACTAAATCCAAACAAACCACCTGACAACCCTGCTTCGTATTGACCTTTCTCCTAAATCCAAACAAACCACCTGACAACCCTGCTTCGTATTGACCTTTCTCCTAAATCCAAACAAACCACCTGACAACCCTGCTTCGTATTGACCTTTCTCATAAATCCATAACACTCACCATAGATTAAGACAAAAATACTTCATTATCAACATTCGAACTCATATTTAACACAAGACATCTTTACTGGTTTTAACCAAACTGCCCCTCTTTCTCGCACCCTTTCGGTGGCAATAGACGTTAACAAAGGTTTTGATACAGTTCCAAGACACATTTTAATTGACAAAGTATTAATTAAATACAATCAAAGAAAAAAATAGCAAATTTACTATCCGGACGTAAAGCTAACAAAATTCATACAAGGACGCAATTCCTTTCGAAAATTCAAATTATATAATGGGGTCCCCAGGACCCCAAGAACCCATTCGTTCACCAACACTTCAACCTCTTGATGTATGAACTACCAATCCCATATCCCCCTAATAAAAATTAATAGTTATGCATTCGATTTAACAACCACATCTCAAAACCCATCTATAAATACAGCATGCATAGAACTACAACATTATATAAACTAACTATAACATTGGCTACCAACAAGCAATGACTGCATCTCCCCAAATATCCTCCATCATAATACTTACCCCTGATAGAAGAGAATCAGACATTCACTCTGCAGTTTTTCTTTAAAATAATAAACTCACTCTCCATAAGCAACCAAATCCTTGGTTTAAATTTTTATACACATGTGACATTCATCCCCACATCAACAAAATTGCACATAGAGTCGCATAAATTATAGGCATTGAAAGCATTAACAGGAACAAACTTTGGTCAGCATAAAGAAACTCTCACAATAGTATATAGATAATACCTCCGTCCTCCGTCCTCCGTCCTCCGTATCCTTTCAAACCTCGAATCACCTGCCTGTGCTCCAGCAATATCGAAATCCAATGCTCAGAAATTAGAATCTGTACTGAGTAAATCCTATAGGATAATAACCGGCTGCCATCCCTCAATATCCGTCCACACCTACTAACTGAAACAAAAATCCTCAATATA
>JABUQX010022559.1:27500-45000 GCA_015478945.1 Trachelipus rathkii | reverse complement strand
CGCTGTTCACAATTCCTCAACTTTTTTCTACTTTGCCAGTCCACTATCGCAATTCCGCAATTCCGCAGCTTTTTCTGCTTCGCCAGTCCGCTATCGAAATTCCGCAATTCCGCAACTTTTTTTAGCTTTTAGTTTGGGAAATAAGAATCTGGCGGGAGAAAGCATCATAGACTTTTGTGTACGTAACAACATGAGTATAATGAACACGTACTATAAACATAGAGAAAGTTAGAAATGGACATAGTACCGATGGGATGACGGAAGGCAGGCATATGGGAAGAAATCAATGATCGATTTGATTTTAACAAACAACAAAAGAATATTTAAGGATGTGAAAAGTATACCATCCGTATCGGGAGATGCAGGCCACCGAATGGTGGTAGGGAAATTAAGAATGGAAATGCCGAAGCCTTTTAGATGCAGGCGGAGAGAAAGATTTATGGTTGAGAAACTGAAAGACCAGGATTGTAAAGACACATTCCAGAGAGAAATGAGTACGAAAAGACAGAGGATTTGGGGGGGGGGTCTATACCACTCAAGAAAGACGCTCATTTAATTCCTATACTAAATCCAAACAAACCACCTGACAACCCTGCTTCGTATTGACCTTTCTCCTAAATCCAAACAAACCACCTGACAACCCTGCTTCGTATTGACCTTTCTCCTAAATCCAAACAAACCACCTGACAACCCTGCTTCGTATTGACCTTTCTCCTAAATCCAAACAAACCACCTGACAACCCTGCTTCGTATTGACCTTTCTCCTAAATCCAAACAAACCACCTGACAACCCTGCTTCGTATTGACCTTTCTCCTAAATCCAAACAAACCACCTGACAACCCTGCTTCGTATTGACCTTTCTCCTAAATCCAAACAAACCACCTGACAACCCTGCTTCGTATTGACCTTTCTCCTAAATCCAAACAAACCACCTGACAACCCTGCTTCGTATTGACCTTTCTCCTAAATCCAAACAAACCACCTGACAACCCTGCTTCGTATTGACCTTTCTCCTAAATCCAAACAAACCACCTGACAACCCTGCTTCGTATTGACCTTTCTCCTAAATCCAAACAAACCACCTGACAACCCTGCTTCGTATTGACCTTTCTCCTAAATCCAAACAAACCACCTGACAACCCTGCTTCGTATTGACCTTTCTCCTAAATCCAAACAAACCACCTGACAACCCTGCTTCGTATTGACCTTTCTCCTAAATCCAAACAAACCACCTGACAACCCTGCTTCGTATTGACCTTTCTCCTAAATCCAAACAAACCACCTGACAACCCTGCTTCGTATTGACCTTTCTCCTAAATCCAAACAAACCACCTGACAACCCTGCTTCGTATTGACCTTTCTCCTAAATCCAAACAAACCACCTGACAACCCTGCTTCGTATTGACCTTTCTCCTAAATCCAAACAAACCACCTGACAACCCTGCTTCGTATTGACCTTTCTCCTAAATCCAAACAAACCACCTGACAACCCTGCTTCGTATTGACCTTTCTCCTAAATCCAAACAAACCACCTGACAACCCTGCTTCGTATTGACCTTTCTCCTAAATCCAAACAAACCACCTGACAACCCTGCTTCGTATTGACCTTTCTCCTAAATCCAAACAAACCACCTGACAACCCTGCTTCGTATTGACCTTTCTCCTAAATCCAAACAATCCACCTGACAACCCTGCTTCGTATTGACCTTTCTCCTAAATCCAAACAAACCACCTGACAAACCTACTTCACTACCAACATCCAAACTCATTTAACACAAGACAACTTTGCTGGTTTTAACCAAACTGCCCCCCTTTTTCGCACCCTTTCGGTGGCAACAGACGTTAACAAAGGTTTTTGATACAGTTCCAAGACACATTTTAATTGACAAAGTATTAATTAAATACAATCAAGGAAAAAAAATAGCAAATTTACTATCCGGACGTATAGCTAAAATGCAAATTATATAATGGGGTCCCCCAGGCCCCCAAGAACCCATTCGTTCACCAACACTCTTCAACCTCTTGAGTATACCTGTCCCATATCACCCCCCTAATAAAAATTAATAGTTATGCATTCGATTTAAAAACCAAATCTCAAAACCCATCTATAAATACAGCATTCATAGAACTACAACTTTATATAAACCAGCTACAACATTGGCTACCAACAAGCAATGACTGCATCTCCCCAAATATCCTCCATCATAATACTTACCCCTGATAGAAGAGAATCAGACATTCACTCTGCAGTTTTTCTTTGAAATAATAAACTCACTCTCCATAAGCAACCAAATCCTTGGTTTAAATTTTGATACACATGTGACATTCACCCCCAAATCAACAAAATTGCATCTAGAGTCACATAAATTAAAGGCATTGAAAGCATTAGCAGAAACAAACTTTGGTCAGCATAAAGAAACCCTCACAATAGTATATAGACAATACCTCCGTCCTCCGTCCTCCGTCCCTTTTCAAACCTCGCATCACCTGCCTGGGCTCCAGCAATATCGAAATCCAATGCTCAGAAATTAGAAACTGTACTGAGTAAATTCTATAGGATAATAACCGGCTCCCTTCCATCAACATCTGTTCACCACCTACTAATTGAAACAAAAATCCTCACTATAAAAACCCCTCCTGACATGATAAGCTTTCAATTTTAGAGTAAACCTCTCTCAATAGATCCCCACCTGCATCACACATTATAATAAACCCCTGCACCTAGAAAGTAAAAAATAACACCATCGTTATACTACTCTAATATATACAACACACATCCATTCCCTACCGCCATGCACCCCCATTATTAAACACAATTATTATTATTATTATTATTATTATTATTATTATTATTATTATTATTATTATTATTATTATTATTATTATTAATTTATTATTATTATTATTATTATTATTATTATTATTATTATTATTATTATTATTATTATTATTATTATTATTATTATTATTATTATTATTGTTATTATTACTGTTATTATTATTCTTATCATATTGTATTTATAAATTTATTATTATTATTATTATTATTATTATTATTATTATTATTATTTATTATTATTTATTATTATTTATTATTTATTATTATTATTATTATTATTATTATTATTATTATTATTATTATTATTATTATTATTATATTTTTATTATTATTATTATTATTATTATTATTATTATTATTATTATTATTATTATTATTATTATTATTATTATTATTATTATTATTACTGCTATTATTATTCTTATCATATTGTATTTATAAATATTATTATTGATATTATTATTATTATTATTGTTATTATTATTATTATTATTATTATTATTATTATTATTATTATTATTATTATTATTATTATTATTATTATTATTATTATTATTATTATTATTATTATTATTATTGTGTTTATTGCTATTATTTAGCTAACATTATGTATTCTAATTGAATTAAAATTGGTTTTGGGATTACATTAAGCTTAATCCTTAAACCCAAATACTTAACCCTTAAACGCCTAAAAGGAATTTGAATTCTGGAACTGATTTTCCCTCTTTTATTCGGCTATAAGCATTTTTTTCCTGTAAAGACGAAAAGGAATCAAAATTCTGATACCATTCAACGAAAATAAAGCGCTATTTGGCAACTTTTTATAATCAGGAATATATTTTAGTCGACGTCCCCATTATCTAGTGAGTAGTGACACATTCTGCCCTCGTGATGATATGCAGGTATGTTGCCAAGCCTGGAGTATATTTCTTATAGAGAAACTTGTCTGAAAAAATATTATTTCAGTACCCAGGTAAGAAATAAGTTATTTACAGTCATTATTGTTATTCAAATGTTTATCGTTTAGGTTTTATTACTAAAAATGTGTTTCAGAATTCAAATACATATTCGTCGTAGGCTACTACTTTTTGTTTATCTTCCTGATCAGTATTGAAATTCACGAACCATAAGTATTGTATAGTATTGTATAATATATATATATATATATATATATATATATATATATATATATATATATATATATATATATATATATATATATATATATATATATATATATATATATATATAATATATATATATATATATATATATATATATATATACTGTAACAGATACTCTACCAACTTCTGGAGGACAAAGAACTGTAATGACGCGTGATAGATGGGAGGAGATAAGAGAAATATATTAATTTCAATGATAATAGTAAGCAACTTCCTAGAGATCACAAGAATTTTGACAAGTTATTTAAAATTCGACCATTTGTTGACATCTTACAGGAAAAAGTTAAACGAAGAACCCCAAGTTCAAATTTTATCACTAGACAAGCAAATTATTCCCTTCAAGGAACATCACTCATGCTAACAGTATCTTCCTAATAAACCAAAAAAATGGGGATACAAGGTGTTTGTGCTCATTGGGGATACTGGAATTGTTTATAATTTCGAAATTTACTTACACAGGTAGGATAACAAAACTTGAGGAGTTTCCTGACATTGGGGATAGCGGAAATATTGTATTGAAATTATGTTCAGTAATACCCAGAATGGAACATTACAAACTCTATTTCGATAATTAGTTTACTGGTATCGCATTATTATGCGAGCTAAGCAAATTAGGAATACAATGTGTTGGTACTGCCCTCCTAACTAGAATCCCAAATATTGAATTTCCATCAGACAAACAAATAATGAAAAGGGGTATAGGGGAACTGTTGTTGCGCGTTCTGCTGATGTCGACGGCATCAGCATAACTGCAGTGAAGTATTTTGATAAACGTTCAGTAATATTTTTGCCAACGTATGTCCCGATTTTTCCCTTACAAGAGATAATGAAATATGATAAATCCCAGAAGAAAGATGGGCCAGTAAAGGTTCCCGAAATTTTCAACTTATATAATAAGCATATGGGAGGGGGGTGTTGATAAACTTGATCAAATGATTGACCTATATCGAAACACCGTAAAGTCTAGGAAATGGTACCATAGAATTTTTTTCCATTTCAGGGACATGTTTTGTGCCACCTCATGGCTTGAATATAAAAGAGATTCTTTAGCAAATGGAATATCTTCTAAAAATATAAAAGGATTATTAGATTTTAAAATTGAAAATAGGGGAACATCTTTGTAAAGGTGGTAAGTCCTTAGACAAAAAAAGGGGAAGACCCTCTGGGTCTGTTGACACAGATTTTCAGGCAAAAATAAGAAAAGGACCAGCAAAACCGATACCCTGCTCAGGTGTAAGACTTGATAAGGTAGATCACTTCCCTGAATACAGTGACAAAGTTATAGGATGCAAATTTCCTGGGTGCAATGGCAAAGCAAAAGTTTTCAGCAAGAAGTGTGTGAAGTACATATATGCTTCACAACAAAACAATTGTTTCATGAAATTCCATCGTGAATATTATATATATATATATATAAATATATATAATATATATATATATATATATATATATATATATATATATATATATATATATATATATATATATATATATATATATATATATATATATATATATATATATATATATATGAAAGCTACCTGATTCAAAAGTTTAATTTTTGTAAAATAATTTTTACAAGAAGTTTATTTTGTATACATTATTAATTCCACGAAACCTAGAAATAAATTGAACAAAAGAAATAATTCCGTTGTTTTCGTAACCTACAATATGAATAAAACAAATATTATAAACTAAAATCTTCGAGAAAATATAGGTTAAAAATAGAGGAAAAAAAGCATCTGTGTGACGAATATGTATTTGAATTCCGGAACCCCCCCAAAATAAACTAAATACAAATATTAACATTTTGCATTATAAATACATTTATTATGTTATAAGAAGATTAAATTTAACGAAAAAAATTTTTTTTTCACTCCGAAAATAATTCTGACGTTTAAGGGCTAGGGAGGATTTTTCTAATTGCGACGAGTTCTTACTAAATGCTATAAATGGGGTGGTAAGGCTGGGCTTTCTTTTCGACTTGCCTTATGTATATATATATATATATATATATATCATATATATATATTGACAGATAGCTTTTAGACGTTTTTGTACAGTTTAAATATATATTAGATAAAATATATATATATATATATATATATATATATATATATATATATATATATATATATATATATATATATATATACATATATATAATTCCAGAAAAGAGGCGTTGCGCCACCGAGTTGCGCCTATGCGCCTATGGCGCAAAGGCGCATAGGCGCAACAATTTTTAAAAAGGCGGACCAAGCAAAGGCGCACAGCCAATTCTCTGCGCCTATAGCCGCGCCTATGAACGAACAAAGCATTTGTTTTTTACCCTAAAAGTTAGAACTTAGAAGCGTGGCAAACTTGTATCATTCTAAAAACCAGTGTAGAACGTTTATATATATATATATATATATATATATATATATATATCGTATATATATATATATATATATATATATATATATATATATATATATATATATATATATATATATATATATATATATATATATATATATTTATTTTATACGAAAATTTATATATATATATAGATATATATATATATAAAAATATAAATATTATATATATATATATATATATATATATATATATATATATATATATATATATATATATATATATATTATATATATATATATATATATATATATATATATATATATATATATATGGCTTAATTTTACATTTCGGCAGCACAAAAATAAAAACTAAGTCCAGTCGATATTTTATGGGAATTAACAATACATTGATTTGTAATATTAAATCGATTAGTTGTAAATCGATTATTTGTTACAGATGATAAAATAAAAAAAAATCGGAACAGTATACTTACAAAGTTTATCTGCGTCGCATGTGTAAAGTGAAGTTGTCAGCGCAAAGTTTACAAATGATTGTAAGTGATTTATTTGATATATGCCAAAACGATTGGTGCATGCTAGGTTTTTTAGAACATTTCAACCTAATTTTGCAACAAAAAAGATGTGAGAAATGTTTAAAAAATTTCAATAGTAAGAGTTGGAGAAAAATTTAAATCGAGTTTCTGCAAGGTATATTGAGACACTATCCATGAATTGTAATTTGAAAGTGTTTTTAATATATATATATATATAAAAGTATATATATATATATATATATATATATATATATATATATATATATATATATATATATATATATATATATATATATATATATATATATATAATATATATCTTCGGCAGCTAATAAACTGTCTATCATTAAGTTAGAGTTAGCTTTACGGCAGCATAGTGATCAGTAAAGTTTTAGCTACTTTTACCCTTAATAGTGTCAACAAGCCCCCTAAATTTACCCTTTTAGGGGCTCTCGAGCCGATGTGGGGACGAAGGGGGGACGTCATCCCGGAGGGGATGAAATGAGGAACCCCTGCACACCCAAAGACCAAAGAGCGGGGGTTCCTGAGACCATCCCCGGAGGGATTAGTCCCCCTGTAGTCCACCTAGAGGTCGAGAGACGACCCTGACATCGGGGCGGACTACCCGTGGGTATTCGTTAGTGTATACCCCAAAAACAATAAATCCCAAAAATTAGTACTTTGGGACATTTATTCGCAAAAATCTATTCGTAATACTCTATAAATCTCAAAAAAATTTGGGACATTTGATTAACTATATATATATATATATATATATATATATATATATATATATATATATATATAATAGCAGTTATATATATATATATTATATATATATATATATATATATATATATATATATATATATATATATTATAATAATACTATGTAACTATATTACCAAATATCGACCTATGTATCGATATAACAGTAAAGTATCGATTTTCGATTTAATCAAACCCATCAAATATCGAAAATGAACTCTAAAAATTAGTGCTGCCGAAATGTAAATTACCTATATATATATATATATATATATATATATATATATATAGTAGTATATATATATATATATATATATATATAGTATATATATATATATATATATATATATATATATATATATACAGTGTTTCTTTCAGACAATTTTCTCCGGGGGGCACATAAGTATAACATAATTTACATAAAATTAAAGGATAATGATATTCTTGTCACTTGTCAGCTAATCTTAGTCTTATTAGTTACTACTGAATTAGAAAATATCCGAAATATAACCAAATCTTTAGTTGTAAAATTATAGCAATCTATTTGTGAAATTTATTGGGAAGTTAGATAAATAAAATAACATAAGGGTACGAAAACATTATTATGAGAGAATTTTATAATTAAAATATATATGAGTAATATGACTTTTTCAAATAAGGAAATAGATCTTTGGTAAAAATAAATTATATATATTATATATATATATATATTATATATATATATTAAGAAAGAAGATATATATATATATAAGTTATATATATATATATACATATATATTATATATATATATTATATATATACTATTATTATATTGCTACATATTGGCATATATAGTTAGATGTATAAAGAAGAAGGTTGGTATATATAGCAGCGAGCAAGATATATATATATATATATATATATATATATTATATTATTATATATATATATATATATATATTATATATATATATATATAAATATATATATATATATATATACATATATATATATATATAGTTAGTTATATATATATATATATATATATATATAAGTTATATATATATATATATATATATAAGTATATATGTTATATATATATATATATATATATATATATATATATATATATATATATATATATATATATATATATATGTTAGGGTTGCGCAGCAGACGCATGTATTTTAAAACGTCATTGCTCCCTCCCCAACTGTCCTAGGAGGGTGAAAGTGGGGTGAGTAGAAAAAGGGGGATGGGAAGTTTATGTTTCACGCGGACTCAGTCGCTAGCATGCAGTGGTCGGTACAACAACGTGTTTTTTGTGTGCAGGCATATTTGTCGAACGCAAGGTCGATCGTTCGCGTGCAGCGTGCCTTTCGTTTAAGGTTCAATGTCGCCCCCCGTGGTCGAATTCCCGATCGAAATCGAATTCTCGCATGGGTTAAAGCATTGCAGGATACCGGAAATGTGTCCACGATAAGAAGGGGGCCTCAAAATACCGTTACTACCCCAGAAAACATCGAGAGGGTTCGAGCTGCAATTCAACAATCTCCTAGGCGTTCAATTCGAAAACAGGCAGGTGCCCTTGGCATTTCGAGACGTTCCATCCAACGAATCGTTAAGAAACATCTTCATTTGCACCCCTATAAGATGGTTGTCGTTCAAGAATTGAAAGAACGTGATTTTGAAGCCAGACAACTCGCCTGTGAAAACATGCTTGCTGCGTTCCCTCGAGACTGTATCATTTTCTTCACCGACAAGGCACATTTTCACCTCAGCGGATGTGTCAATAAGCAGAATATGCGATATTGGAATGAAAGAAATCCCAGGGAGCTACAGCAGAGGCCCCTGCACTCCGACAGGGTCACAGTATGGTGTGCACTTTCAAGAATTGGGATCATTGGCCCTTACTTTTTTGAAGAAAATGATCGTGCGACTACAATCACTTTTGCACGTAACCTGACCATGATCCAGGAATTTTATTTGCCTGAATATAAAGGAAAAGAGCTGGAAGACGTCTGGTTTCAGCAAGATGGGGCCACAGCCCACAAAGCTAGGGTTTACATGGACCTTTTGCGAGAGAGATTCCCTAACCGCCTCATCTCCCTAAAAGGCAATTTGAACTGGCCGGCGCGCTCACCCGATTTGGCACCTTGTGATTTTTTCCTGTGGGGATACGTGAAATCCCTTGTGTACAACAATCGTCCCAGGAACCTGGAAGCCCTCAAAAACAACATTCGAGTCAAAATCGCCGAGATTCCTGTGCCAATGCTTCAAAAAGTGCACGAAAACTTCAGAAATAGACTTACCCAGTGTTTGGAGTGTGATGGCCGTCATTTGGCCGATACTTTGTTCAAAACCTTGTAAACTTTAACTTCCCATATTAATGTATCAGGATACAAAATAAAATTTGGTAATTTTGTTACAGTCGGCGTTTTACTCCATTTCCAAATCCATGCGTTTGCCTGTACTAATTAAATTTTATTCAAATGATATATATATATATATATATATATATATATATATATATATATATATATATATATATATATATATATATATATATATATATATATATATATATATATATATATATATAAAAACTCACGCATGCCAGCCCCGACGTTAGTACTTAGTAAGTTAGAGGTATTAAAGAAGTAAGTTTAAAGGAATCGTATACGACGAGTTTTCTTCGTCGCATACAAGTCTACTGTTTTTTCTAGAAAATCCTCAGTTGGAATCTCAGACCCTTCGATGCTTATCATCATACAATGCATTGGTTTCTGGCAGCATTCTATTTCTTGTCTTACTTAGTATTCGATTCATAGTACTGAACGATCTTTCTACCGAGGCTGTCGTTACATGAATGACAAGAAGGATTTTACAGAGCTTTTGTAACTCGCAACATCCCACGTCCGCTTCCAATATTTTCGACAATGGACTTTCATCTGCTTTAAATATTTCGATTTCGAGCATGGAATTGATATAAAAATTGAAGGATTTCAGGTCAGCTAGTACACCTTCCGTATTAAGCATCGGAAATCTGTCACAAAATTTTCTAACTTCAATATCCGGTGAATTTGTTAATGATTGTGAAACGTCTCAAAGCGACTAGCAAATATCATTATATCAATTGATTTGTCGTTGAACATTTCTTCAATTTCTTCGATTACACTATCGCAGTATATCTTCATCTCTTTAAATGCATTTTTCTTATCTTCATCAGCAATCAGGCACACTTCAGATGCAAACTTCTGCATTATTTCACACCGAACGTTTTTTTGTGTCACTATTGACGTCCCTACACTGATTTGCAATATTTTGCAGGTGCAATTTTGTTCCAGTAGTTAGGGGGATGACTTCGGTCATACTAAAGTCCTTCTTTTGCAAAGCATTGCTAAGATAAGAGAGTGCAGGAGTTCATTCATTACATAACAGGTGACAAGGAAACTCTCATTTCTGATTTCCAGCAAGATGCCCCCTTCGAGTGATGCAAGGTCTGTCCCTTCTTTGTGGATATGCTCACAAGCCATCAAAATTGACTTTAAGTTCCTGAAGACAGCATTCACTATCTTATAATGAGATAACCATCTCACTTCAATGCATTCTAGAATCTTGAGGATTGGGTCATTGATTAATGATTGAATATCATGCAAAATATTTTCTTTTTTTTTGGCGACTTCCTAAACAGTTTGAAAATCTTTCAAAATATAAAAAACTCCTTTTGACCTTCTGATTTTTATTCCTGCAGGAGGCTGCTGTCAGGGACGATATATGTGCTCTACAGTGTATATAGAGAACTTCTTTGTTTGCCTTTTCTGCAAGCCTTTTTCTTACACCTCCAACTTTTCCAGCCATATTAGAAGCACCATCAAATCCAAAAGCAATAATGCTGTCATAATTTAAATCAAGATCAGCCAGCTCCTTATCAGTAGCATTTGCAATAGTTTCTGCTTTTCCATTGGGTATTTTAACAATTGACAAGAACTTTTCTACGGAATTTTTACCCTCCACTACTCTAAACATTATACTCAGCTCCATTTCATTTCTTAAAGAAGTGCTCTCATCTGCTAAAACGGAGAACTTCTGGTTTTACAATGTTTTTTTCAACTCATCTTTCAAAACTTCGCCCATACATAACAGAAATTCACGGGCAGTGTCCTTGCTGCTGTAATTCAACCTATCACTCTGATCTTTTCTCCATGTTTTAAAATCATCATTCAGTTTGTCCAAAAAACTTTCAATCAAACTCTGATATTTAGTAGTGTAAGCTACTTCTTCCTTTACCAAAAAATACAACCCTCGAAAAAGTATTTTTAAACCTCTCCTTTTTAAGTCTTTCACTTTCACTCTGTTGAACAATTTGAGCGTGAATCGGTTTCTTCATAGCCTGTCTCCTGAGGTTTTCCATTTCTACACTTATAGTGTGAGCTGAAGAGTGTTCATGCTTCTCTAATGTCCCATTTTTCCTAAAGCTTTTTTGAAAGTTGTGAAACGGTTATGAATACCCCAACTGTCTTTTGTGAACATTTGCATCATTTTTCATGATGCGCCTCGTTTTTCTTCACTGTATGCCAGCCAACTATATTTCTGTTCCCATTGTTTATTGTAGTAGCGTCGTTTGTCAGACGATTTTGCGGAATGTGAGCTGGATAATCCTGCACCTTTATTTTCAACATTCTTTAAATCAGTAGGTTTAATTTGTGAAAATTGATACATTTGCGGCGTTTCCTCTCTCGGTTTTTTACTAAGTCCTGCTGCTGCACTACTGAAATAAGAGTCTATTGTTCTCCTCATGATCCCGAAAAGAGAAGAGGTACCTATGTAAAGTTAAAAAAAAGATAGCGCTCATTGTATATATATATATATATATATATATATATATATATATATATATATATATATATATATATATATATATATATATATATATATATATATATATATATATATATATAATTTTGTTTTTTGTGTTCATTAATATTTTCTTACTCTGTTTCAGTGTTCAGTAATATTTTTATCATAATTCGATCAGAATTTAGAAATGCCACGTGCAAAAAGTTGTGTAACTGTACTTTTTTTTGCAAATAAAAGTTAGTAAAGGTGCTCGTACGAAATGTAACTTTTGTTGTGTGGACTTTACAAAGAACGGCAGGGCACTCAAATGGAGACCCACATCGCAAATTGCAACAAATGTGATGCCAACATCAAACTTGGTAGTTGACAGAAATGAAGACAAGAATAGAGTAGCTAAATTCATATCAACACCAATTCTTTGACATTAAGTCCCTGAAGATGTGTGCCGAGTATGGAACACGAAAGCTTGGATTCCGTTTTATTTGTTTTGTTTTGTGATTTTAATTGAGTTGCTATGTATTAATAAATAATTTTAATTCCATTTTTGAAAATATTACCTCAAGGGGCTTTATCATCAATAAATAACTAACTACGAGTATTTGTAGTATTACAAGATCAATATATATATATATATATATATATATATATATATATATATATATATATATATATTTATTTACTTACTTTTTTTTCTCTCACAGAAAGGTTTTATCCTGTCAGTCGCGCGAGGGTCTTCCTCCAGACATCTCTCTCCTGGACCACTCCTTTTCTCTTCAACCATCTCATTGTCTGTAGCTGGCATCTTTTTAAAGAATCTTCCACCGATTCGGTCCACCTTTTCTTCGGTCTACCTCTCTGTCTTCTTCCCTCCGGTGTCCATTCCCATCTTCTTTTCGGCATTCTATCAGGCTGCATCCTTTCCAGATGTCCCCACCATCTCAGTCTTCCCACATTCATCTTCAATATAATCTTCTTCACTCCTACAGTTTCTCTGGTTACTTCGTTCCTTATTCTGTCTCTTCTGCTTCTTCCAGTCATTGCTCTCAGAGCCCTCATTTCTGCCGCTTGTATTCTACTCTCCTCCCTCCTCGTAGTAGTCCACGTTTCAGCTCCATACAGCAGCGTCGGAGTCAAAATACTTTCGAAGATTACCTTTTTAACCTCCATTCCAACATTTCCGTCTTTCATCAATGGGTACAGTGCTTTCATAGCTTGTCCATATTTTTCCATTCTTCTAGTAATCTCTCCTCCACATCCTCCCTCCCTGTTAAAACATCCACCTAATATATATATATATATATATATATATATATATATATATATATATATATATATATATATATATATATATATATATATATATATATATATATATATATATTTATATATATATATGTTATATTTGGTTTAAAAACTGTATCTTTGGTTTAAACTGCAACCATATTCAAACTGACAATAGATGGCCAGGGCGAATCTCAGGAACATTTTAGTGGAAAAAAAAAAAAAAAATTAAAAAATACATATCTCAAAAACTACAATAGCTACAGCGAAAAGGAATACATTTTTGGAATCCTTGTAAAATTTTAGTTAGGAAAATGTAAAAAAATAAATAAATAAATAAAATAAATATTGGCTATTTTTTTTTAGGAGCAGGGGACATAGTATATATATATATATTATTTGTAAAGGTATTACACGGCAATGTAGGGGGCTCGAGCCGACGGGGAACACAGGGGGGGGACGTTTTCCATACTCCGAAGGGGAGGGGCGGAGGAACCCCGCGACACCCAAATACCAAAGAGCGGGGGTTCCGGAGACCCTCCCCGGAGGGGGGGAATTAGTCCTACCCCGTAGTTCCCCGGAAGGCCGAGAGACCCCGACTCCTGCTATCGGTGCGGTATACCCTTGGGGTATTCTTTAGTTAAAAAAAAGCAAAATTTAATAGAAAGTCTATTTATTTTAACAAGTAACCAATAAAAGGTCTAAATGGGCTTTCTAATCACATTACTGTAATTATTAACAAGAATTTTTTTTTTAATTTTTTTTATACATTTTCCTATGTAAAATTTTACCAGGATTCCAAAAATGTATTTTTTTTCTCTGTAGCTATTGTAGTTTTTGATATATATATATATATATATATATATATATATATATATATATATATATATATATATATATATATATATATATATATATATATATATTACTTTTTTTTTTACATTTTCCGCACTAAAATGTTGTCACCAGGATTCCAACAATGTATTCATTTTCCTGTATCTATTGTTTTTTTTGTTATATGAGTTGTGTTTTAAATAAAATTTCACTATATATATATATATATATATATATATATATATATATATTATATATATATAAATAAATATATATATATTTATTTATATTCAGAAAAAAAATATATAAAAATAGATAAATATATATATATATATATATATAAATATATATATATATATAGATATATATATATATATATATATATATATATATATATATATAAATATAAACTCTCTCCCCGCACATATATATATATATATATATATATATATATATATATATATATATATATATATATATATATATATATATATATATATGAGATCATGAGAAAAATAAACACTAATATATATATATATATATATATATATATATATATATATATATATATATATATATATATATATATATATATATATATATATATATATATATATATATATATATATATGAGATCATGAGAAAAATAAACACTAATAACTATATATTAACTAAGGCACTCCTTACCTAATAGGACCTTCTCCGAAAGAAATTTCTATAGCAATACCTATTTTCGCACATAACGTTCTCAAACGTTCACGGACTTCTCAGAAGTCAGAATTGACAACTTTGATATTTTATGGCCATATCTAGCAAGTTTCCATGCATTCTGGCTGATTTTATTATTTATGGCTAGATAATATAGATTTAAACATACTTTTTATATTTATTTGCTTTATTTTGTAATTTACAGCAAAAATTAATTCCTACTCGATTTTCTCCGGGGGGGCACTCGACTGTCTCCGGGGGGCAATGCCCCCCCGGAGGTATGCCTGAAAGAAACACTGTATATATATATATAGTTCAGTAGTTCTTAACTGCGAATAAGTTGGCAACTATGGCTCTGAAAATTTTCAACTTCTGCAGCGCTCATGCTGAACCTCCTGGGGGAAAACATATACCACAAGGACATGGAGGAGGAAGAGGACGTGTAAATATTAGTTTACGGTGTTTTAATTACAAAAATTAATAAATGTGCTTTTCTTCCTTATAAAAGCATGCTTTTATGATCGCACTAATGTTTACTTTGCAAATAAATTTAGCGAACATCCACCGGCCGGCGAAAAGTCGTAGGCGCAAAGGCGCATAGGCGCAAAGGCGCATAGGCGCAAAGGAGCATAGGCGCTGATGTGACAAAAATATAGGCGCATAGGCGCTAGGCGCACTAGGTCCGGCGGCATAGGCGCATAGGCGCTGGCGCACTCAAAAAAAATATAGGCGCCTCTGATATAATATATATATATATATATATATATATATATATATATATATATATATATATATATATATATATGCGATATATATATATATATATATATATATATATATATATATATATATATATATATATATATATATATATATATATATATATATATATATATATATATATTTATATATATATATATAAAAGAATAAATATTTTTAACTGTCTAAGAAAAGAAATAAAATTTTCAAATATTTTTCATGTTTTTCTCACATTTCATTTTTCTGAAACATGAGATCAAACAAAAAATTCATTTAAAAAAAAAGAACAGTTTTATTTGCTTCATATTTGGTGCAAACCTTACTCATATACACACATCAACAGAATGACTTTTATTTTGAATGTTTTCATATAGTGTAAGGTGGTCTCAGATATGCTTGAATGTTTTTCTTTAAAAAAAAAAAAATTTTAACTTTTTTTTTTTTAAATAAATTTAGAAAAAATGTTTCTAACAAATTTTATTAATAAATATCATACAAATATTGTTGTTCATAAAGCGTTGAAATATCTTTTTAAATTAAAGATTTTGAGAATTTCCGTTTTTGAAAAAAAATTCCCTTTCCCCCAACCAAAAAAAAAAACGAACAGTTTTTTTTTAAATTCAAAATTCTAAAATATATAATGGATCATAAAAAAAAAAAAAAAAAATTTCAAAAGATTGAAATATGTCGGATACTTAGGAAACTATCTCCCCTTAATTAACGGAGTTATCACAAACCTTTGCGACACGAGATCCACACATTCCTGCCATCTTGGAGGTTGAGAGGTAAGGCCAATCAATACTTTCGTAAGTTCGAATTCCAATTCTCTAATATCTTCAGACAAATATGAAGCCGAATCAGCAATAATTCTCCATATTATGTAATTTGCAAGAACTTCTAAGAAATATATATATATATATATATATATATATATATATATATATTTGATAAATATATAAGGTTGTATATATTTATATATATATATATAAAAATATATATATATATATATATATATATATATATATATATATATATATATATATATATATATATAGCATAGTAGTTATATATAGCAGCAGCAGCATATATATATATGAGTGGAGTATATATATATATATATATATATATATTATATATATATATATATATATATATATATATATATATATATATATATTATTAAAGCAGGGTGCATTAACGTGTTAAAGCGTTAATCCGTTAATTAACTCGTTAAATTTTCGTTAACTTTTAACGCTTTCGTTAATTTCGAAAAGATGTAACGGACTATTAACGAGTTACATTTGTGAATTAACGTTAACGAGTTAAAATATTCCCCTACATCCGTTAACTGTTACCTTAATTTACCAGTTTAT
>JABUQX010022559.1:12500-20000 GCA_015478945.1 Trachelipus rathkii | reverse complement strand
TAGAATGCGAGACTTTTTTTCCTCTTCTCAATTATTCTAGCTATACAAGGATCTCATCCACCCTTGTATGGAGTACTGTTCTCATATCTGGGGGGAGCTCTGGTTTCACCCGGCTTTTGGACAGGGTCGAGTCAAAAGCCAAAAGGCTTGTAAACTGTTCTGTCCTTTCCAGTTCACTTTACCCTCTATCTTTGCGGCGCGATGTTGGTACTTTATCTCTTTTCTATAGATATCGCAGCGGCAGGTGTTTGAGGGAACTTACCACTCGCGTACCACCACCTTTACGACGGCCTCGTAGCACAAGGGGTGCTGTGTCTGAGCACGAGTTTTCAGTAGGTATTGGTAACTCCAGGCTAGTTCGCTGCGGTGCTTCCTTCTTTCCTGCCACCTCTGTTCTGTGAAATTCTCTTCCATCTTCTGTGTTTCCTGCTCAATTTAATCTCCCTCACTTTAAAGCCTGCGTCTGTGCTCATCTGCGTAATTTGCGCTAGCGGATGAAATTTTGGCGTGCAACACTCCTTCCCTGAATAGGGTTCTGCCCGTGAGTGGTGGTGACAACTATAAAAAAATATATATATACAGATGACTCGACACTCCATCCTTCTACTCATTTAAAGAAACTCTATTCTTATACTCATTTAAAATTCTCCTTTTTTGCATCAAGAGTTTCCTCTCGTTATAATTTTTCTGATCATATTCTTCTTGCTGGTCAGAATAGAATTCCATTGTGGAAAAATTATGAAATTCATCTCTTAAAAACTTTTTCAAATCTTCCTTACAAGACACCTAATTTTTTTTTCTTTCGACACTGTTTAAATTGTTGGCAATGTTAGCATTCTTGACTTTAACATAAAGAAAGGGAATCTACGAGTTCTCTTTAGACTGAGAGATTTTTCCCTTTTCTAAAAATTACTCCAACTATGCAAGAGCCATCATTAGCCCCTGTATGAAATACTGTTCTGTTATCAGGGGTGACTTCGGTTTCAACAGTAATTTGGATATAGTTTCGAGTCAAAGGTCAAAAGACTTATAAACTGTTTTGTTCTTCCTATTTCACACGACCTTTTATCCTGGCTACTCGACCTTTGAGTTTTGTGTCGTTGCTTGACGTACGACAGTGAAAAGTGCTGGAGCGATCTAATAACTCGTAAATCACCCCCTTTACGACGCTTTCGCTGCAAAAAATAAGTTTATTGTCTCATATGAGTTTTCTGTTTACATTAGTAACCACAGGCTTGTTTCGTTGTGATGAATTCTTTTTCCAATCACCTGCCATTGTACTTATCTATGAAGTTTGCGTTAGTTGGGGTGTGGACGTTTTTTATTTGTAATTATTATTTTACACCCACAACTTGAATAAGGCTCCTTGAATGGGCGAAACTGTTATGAGAACTTTAAAAAAAAATTAAAATTAAAATTTGTCCAACATAAATTCTGTTGATATATCACATACATTTTACAAGATCCTATCAACAAATTATAATAAACATACCGTTATGTTCCCAGGCAACATCCTGTTAATATAATCAAGCCAAGAAATTTCTGGTACAAGGGTTTGGATTTCTCGAATTGTTTTAACATTAAGCAAATCTTCCACATTTCGACGTTCTTCTGATTTTCGAGTAATCTACAATTAAAAAACACAATTTAGAAAATTATAAATGTATGTATGACTTTAAATTCTTTAAAATATCTAATTATAGTAAACACAAAAAATTAAATATCGAAATGTTTCCTATTTTAAAAACTATTAAAAGAGAAGATGCTATTATTACTATTTTAAAACAATTTTAAGTTTTCATTAACAAATAAATTGACTCATTTAATAATTTATTTACTTATTTATTTATTTTATGTTTTCAGCCTTAAGTCTATTAACTTACTTTAGCCAACTACATTTGAAACTGCAACAACTCTTTTATTTATTTATTTATTTATTTTTATTTATTTATTTATTTATTTATTTATTTATTTATTTATTTATTTATTTTTTACATTTTATTTATTTATTCATTCATTCATTTATTTATTTTGTGTTTCTATCAGCATCGAGTAAATTAACCTACCCCAGCCAACTCCATTTGAAACTGCAGCATCTCTTTCATTTCTTCCTCAGCTTGAGAAGGATCAGCTCCCATAAGAATAGCAACATCAATTGAATATGTGAGGTATGCTTGAACTACAGAATTATTCAAACCCATTACCAAAATTTCTCTTGGAATAGGGAAAGGAGGTATGTCAAGCTAAATAAAATATAAAAAAAGAAACAGTACAAGTTAGCCTACTTTTCTTTACATCTATCACAAAAAAGTAGTTCTCACTTCTATAATACATACCCACAATATTCTTTGAGTCGTATTAACCAAATTGGGGCTCACATTCAGGTCAAAAAAGGTGTTTATTGGCAATCCAATCCTTCTACTTGTGTGCATTGCTTCTATCCACGAAAAATTTCCTTCGTTCCACGAAGATCCCAAAATAACTGGCCAACCACCGAAATTTTTATCTATAATATCACGAAGAGGTTCAAGTCCTTTCTCATTTATGCTTTCTGTAAGAAAATTCAAACGCATATCACATAACAATAACAATAACAATAACAATAACAATAACAATAACAACAATAACAATAACAATAATAATAACAATAACAATAACAATAACAATAACAATAACAATAACAATAACAATAATAATAATAATAATAATAATAATAATAATATACACACACACACACACAATAACACACATACACATGTACAATAACAATAATAATAATAATAATAATAATAATAATAATAATAATAATAATAATAATAATAATAATAATAATAATAATAATAATAATAATAATAATAATGATTATTATTATTATTATTATTATTATTATTATTATTATTATTATTATTATTATTATTATTATTATTATTATTATTATTATTATTATTATTATTATTATTATTATTTCTAAAAAAAAAACGCAATATCAGTATTTATTTTAATGTATGATTTTGATGCTTTTCAAGCCTGCTGAATGTATTTCTTTCAAAAGAAGAAATTTTCTTTAATATTATTCTTGAATACAATAAAATATTGATTTACGTATAGTACCAAGCTTTCTTCCGTACACTTCGGACATTTTCAAGGAATAATGTTATTTTTAAGATATTAACAATTGTAATAAAATAAATGTCGTATAAACTAATAACAAAAATAAATAAATAAATTAATAAATTTAAAAGCTAGAAAAGTTAACGTACACTGACTTTTTTGTTATTTCACTTTATGTTCACTATTAGTGGACACAGGAGGGAGGAGTTTTCTTCCCTCACTCCTCTTCTCCTCCACCCACTTTGAATTCGGAACCGTCACCTGAGCCATCTGGCACTTCCCGGCCGCGGATAGCTCCCGTAAATTTGACTACAGACACCAAAAACTTGTCTTCCAATGTGTCTCCTGTCACTCGCGATAACACCATTCCTACTGCTCCTTCTCTTTTATTTTCCCAATCCAATGATGAAGCACCTCTTGGAGGGACACGGTCCCCTTCCCAGTCTGCTAAGAAGTCTGGCAGGGGTGCGCGAGCTGGGAAGGATGTTAGAAATGTGGAGTATGACCTAGCACGCCTCCTCGGAGAAACCTCTCCTGTGGTGGCCATGAACCCTTCTCGTAAGCAGGGTAGTCCTTATATATCCCTGCTGCATGATCTTCCACTTCCCCAGGGGTTTGACATTCCAGTCAGTGGGTCGTCCAGTGGCTCACGGAACCATCAGACTTTATCCTCTGAGAAGGCAGCCAAATCCCAAAACATAGTGTCTATATTGTCACGAATCGCCCTGAACATTGATTATATTTTCATTTATGGCACGTTTCCTCCAATGAAACTGTCGTGGATATTTTGCCAGTTACAAGGAACTAAAGAGGTTACTTGAAGCGCATCAACCGTTTAATGTTTGTTTACAGTAACTACAACTTGGCAACCTAGACCTTTTACATCCTTCAAAGTACAGGAAACCCCCTTATTTCCCTGATTCGTGGAGCCAGCGACATAGGGGGCAGCAATCCTGCTTCAAGAATCTGTTCCATTCACTCAAATTCCCCTCTCCACACCCTTACATGCCGTAGCGGCTCGTATCCATCTTGAAACGCCGTTTTCACTCTGCTCAGTCAGTGTGCCTAGCGAAAAGCTGTAAATATACCAAGAAGGACCTTGTCAATCTTTTCAAGAGTATCTCATTGCCCATGTTAGTCCTCGGTGACTTTAACTACCACCACCATTTGTGTGGATTGGGTATTGGGAATTTTATAGGATTTCTCATATTGGGATGTCTCAACACGAGTCTTCCAACTTTTGAACTTTTTGATACAGGCACTTCTTTCTTCCTGTGTTGACGTCTCATTATGTTCAATCTCGGCTTAGATCGTTTTGGGTGTGAAAGGTCGATTTTCTTCTGTGGAAGTGACCACTACCCAATCGTGATGCCATCCTTCTGCCCCAGTCAGAGGGAACAACCTTATTCTAGCTAGCGCTACGACAGAGCGGACTGATCTTCCTTTCATCAGACCACTTACTTTCCCATCTTTCCTGTAACTACCCTGTTCCCGTTGCCGGTGGATGCCTTCACCTTCCTACTTTCAGGAAGCATTCCTCTAGGCGGCAACGGACCATGTATCCCGTTCATCTGGGACCCGATAGGCGACAACTAACTGGTGGAACCAGGAATGTGTTGGAAGGTGTGGGAGTTTAGCCTATATAGCCTATATAATTTAATCTTTTCACGATTAGCTCAATCGTGAAAAGCATAAATTATATAGGCTATATGAACAAACTCCCACACCTTCCAACTTAATTCTTTTTAAAGCTACAGCAGCCCGCTCCCTGAGCATTAATCGATGAACCAGGAAGCAACATTTTCGCAACTACGAGATCTCCGTTAATTCTTCTACGCCTGTATCATCGGTTCATAAGATTCTGAGAAAACTTTCCCGAAAACAGCATACAGATCCACCAATCCACCTTGCTTACGGCCCGCATACCTCCAAATTCATATCTGCTCCGGGGTCGTGGTGGACGAGTTGTGCTATCACTTCGCTTCCTGCTCCAGCGTTTTCCGGTATCATGAGAATTTCGTTCTTGCCGCCTAAGGGTGGAGACCGGAATTTCTGTTCTCGCTGGAGAAGCCCTTCCATACAGCAGGTTGTTCAACATAGCATAGTTCTAAGACGCCCTGAAACTATGCAAGGATGTAACTCCCGGCCCTGACGTCATTTCCTTCCAGATACTAAGGTATGCTCATCCGTCTGCCACTGTATTCCTTCTCAGCTTATATAACAGAAATTGGGCATAGGGGATCTTCCCTCCTCTCTGGTTCACTGCAAATATTGTCCCCATTCCCAAACCTGGGAAGGATCCAACTTCTTCCGATAACCATCGCCCTATTTCATTGACCTGCAACACGTGCAAGCTCATGGAGAGATTGGTGGCCTCCCGTCTTTTTCCCAAGTTGGAGCAACTCCATGCGTTTTCTGACTATCACTTTGGTTTTCGTCACCATCGCTCCACTCAGGATCCTCTCCTTCGGTTAGATCACGACGTTCGTGAGGCATTTTTTTCCAAAACAAATGGCCTTGCCCGTTTTCTTTGACCTCGAAAAGTCGAATCATAGCACGTGGAGGGTGGAGTTTTGCGGAGCCTTCATTCCTTGGGACTCAAGGGGGCAACTTCCCCTCTTACTTCAGTTATTAATGTCGGATCGTTCGTTTCACGTCCGTTGTGGTACCACACTGTCGAGACGTTTTGTCATGGACGGATGGGGACCTCAGGGCAGTGAACTGAGCGTGTTGCTTTTCGCAATAGGTTTCAATGGAGTAGTAGATTCTATCCCGACCTCGGTGCGCTGCACTACCTATGTTGACGATATTGCCCTGTACATCACTGGACAAAACTACCCTGTATGGTGCATCAAATTCAGCTCTCCATTGATAGGGTTTCTTGCTGGTGTTCTGCACGTGGTTTTACATTTTCCTGCCTTCCTTTTCAGGAAAAATCCCCGTCGTAGGGGTCGAATACCATCGCTTCCTATGTTATGCCTCTATGGCTCCCCATCCATGTGAAGCCGACGGTGAGGTTCTTGGGTCTGCTGCTCGATGAGCGCCTCACGTACCTCCCTCACATTACTTACCTCAAAGCTAGTTGCCGCCATTCCTTGGATCTTTAACGGCACCTCACCTCTAAAAAACACCATGCTCCACCTTTACATCATGCTGGTCCGGGCTAAACTAGACTTTGGTAGTGGTATGTATGGACAGACCTTCCTGCCCTACCTCCGTCTTCTTTACCCCATTCAGATCGAAGGTCTGAGATTAGTCACGGGAGTATTTCGTTCCTCTCCGAGGGCAAGCCTGGAAGTGGAGGCAGGGTTGATGCCCCTGTCCCTGCCGAGGGAACAGCTCGTGTTCTCCTTATTCCTCCGTATTCAGGTTCCTACCTCTTCGGTCTTGACACCTATAATTGAGCGCGTTCATCACAACCCCTCTTATTGGCCATATTACTTCCATCTTTGTTTTTCTCGACCTTCCACAGCAAGTGCTCATGCACTTTGATTTCAACTCTACCTATTCAAAGTGGGTTTATCCGCCTCCTGCTGTTTGCAACGGGATCCAATCTTTACCAAAGGCGGAGGCACACCCGGTATAGCTGAGGGATTCCTTTCTGTACCTTGGGAAAGTCAATAGTGACTCTATAGCACTTAACAGTGATGGTTTCAAAACGGCTGTGTTTTCGGACATCAATATATCTCCCACCCTTCCACCGTATTCGGCAGTTTTTTTCGGCTGAACTGATAGCGGTGTCCATTACGGTGAGCAGAACAAGTACCATCAACCCTGAAGGTAACTATACCATCTTTTCCAATTTTAGAAGCGCTATTTAGGAGTTAATTGACCGATCAAACTGAAATCCTTTGATCTCTGTCATTCAAAAGTTTCTCTGCTTGTTTCCTGTGACGAAGCACAGAACTGAGTTCTGTTAGGTTCTCTCCCATGTAGGTGTTCCTGGAAATGAACAAGCCGATAATGAGGCCAAATAAGCTTCAACGCACAGGGTATCAAGTGCCCAATACCTTCCTCCTGCTGTTCGCCTGGGTTATTTCCTTGCTACAGATTTCTCCATTACTATACGCCGGGGTTTCCTCTCTAGCTGACAAACATGTTGGGCAGGGGATGCTTGTGGCGCCAAACTACGGAACGTCAAACCCGTTATTGGACGGGGTAATCTTCTAATAGAAAGATTCGCCTCCTGTAGGTGGTCCTGGCTCGATTGCGTCTGTGTCATACCAACCTCACCCATGGATTTCTTATGTAGCCCGGAGATCCCTCGACCTGCCCATTTTGCTCCTCCAATTGCCATATTTCAGTCATTCATATTTTTGTGGGTTGCGAGGCCATCTCGACCCTTAGAAGTAAGTTCTTCCTTGATGGGCTCACTATGCTTCGCCAGCA
>JABUQX010022559.1:0-2500 GCA_015478945.1 Trachelipus rathkii | reverse complement strand
AGCTTTAACTTTGTATTTTCTAAAGTGTTCGAATCTATCCTTAACATTAAGACAATTCTTTTAATATTATCTCTGATCGCCAGTTTGGCTTTCGGAAGAAGAGCCCAACTGGCAATCTTCTTTCTCTTCTTTCTGATTCTTGGTCCTCTTCCCTTCTTCATTTTGGTGAATCTATCATTGTGGTGCTGGACATATCGAAAGCCTTCGATAGAGCTTGGATCAAAGCCTTGACTTCTTAACTTCTCCCATTCGGTATCTATCCTTCTCTCTGTTACTATATCTCTGATTTCTTTTCCGATCGCCTATAGCAGCTGTTGTAAACGACCGCCGATTATCCTATAAATCTACAAATAGTGGTGTTCCGCAGAGTTCTGTCTTATCCCCAATCTTATTTTTTACTTTTCATTAATAACATTCATCACTTATCCACACCTATGACGTCGAATCCACCCTTCATTACTCCCTTCATTTTGATAGTCGTCCTTAATACAACAACAATTATCTCACGCTTGAAGCAACTAACATCTGACCTCTCTCGAAGTTATAATTGGGCGTTGAGAACAAGATTGTTTTCAATGTCTCAAAAACTCATTTCCTCCATCTTTCTACTAGACACTATCTTCCACACAATTATAACATCTTCGAAAACAAACAAATCAAACCATTGACTGTCCTTAATATTCTTAGTGTTTCTTTTTCTCGTGACTTTAAAACGAAGGATCACATTACTTCTCTTTCTAAACTAGCTTCTAAGAGGTTGGGTGCTCTGAGGCGCCTTCGGAATTTCTTCCGGCTGCCACAGTTCCTTGCTATTTATAGAATTATAGATTCCACGTGTACGAAGCACCCATCATATATCTAGATTAGTTCTACTTACAAAGCTTTTAATGAAAAGTTGTTTCATCTTTTATTTTCATTAATTAGTTCTTCTACTCTTTATGAATCCCTCCAGTAACTTTGCTGTTACTTCAATCACTTTTATTGTGGCTAGTTGCATTTCTTTTCTTTTCTTTTATCACGAGTTCTTTAACTCATTTTCTACACATCGAAATGTTGCACCTTCTCTTCTTACACTATCGCTATTACAAAGGACACTGCTTTCTGAACTCTTCAATCGCATACCTCCTCCATTGAGAAGGGTTCGTATCATTATATAGTTTGTATATATGGAAGGAGTGTCGTCCGTACTTAGCTGATAAGTTTGTTACTATTAATGCAAGATAACTAAGTAATGTAGCAGTTATATATATATATATATATATATATATATATATATATATATATATATATATATATATATATATATTAGATATATATAGTAAAGAATATTTTTTTTTATTTATATATATATATATATATATATATATATATATATATATATATAAAGAAAACATAATAAATGTGTAAAATATAGCATTATTATAAAACTCCACAGGAAATAAAACAAAATGAAAATTACAAAAACCACGAACTAGACTTTCTAGAGAACATACCGCTTCTCCTCATTCAGGCTCGGAAATAAAACTTTATTAAAAATAAGAGCAAAATAGTTTGTTAAAATTGTTGGTTGTTTAAGTGATGTTATTTAGATGTTTCATAAAATAAAACATTCTTGAAAAATTTTTACGAATTTAATTGGTAAAATCATCAAGAGCATTGGCATTTAAAACATTAAAATTATTTACATTCTTAATTAAAAAAAGATTCTAATAATTGTCTTTTGTGAGCGTATAACTCTGGACACATCAGTTCTATATTTGCAACATCGATCCTGTGTTGCTTTTGCAGGGATGAGTTACGGTCACAAATTTTTAGAGAGTAAGAATGTTGGTATTGTCTTCTTTTCAAATCAAAAGTTTCTCCAAATATAAAGAACTACAATCTTTGCAAGGAACTTTATGGAGACCAACATTTTTAATCATCAAATTTTAAACATTGTAGGAATATTTTAGTAGTGTTGGGGACACTAGAAACAAGCATAAAATCCTAAGGTACGTATTTTTTAAAATTGTCAGTTTGAAAAGGCACTATTATCTTGATTTTATCGGTTGCAGGTACAACAGTGGGATGTGAAAAAAGGAATTTTTATTTTCCACCTCCCACTGTTGAACCTGCTACTGATGAAATCAAGATAATAGTGCCTTTTCCAACTGACAATTTTAAAAAATACTTAAAAATGAATTTTATGCCTGTTTCTAGTGTTCCCAACACTACTAAAAAATTCCCACAAAGTTTAAAATTTGATGATTCAGAATTTAAAAATGTTGGTGTCTATAAAGTTTTTTGCAAGAATTGTAGTTCTTTATAAATTGGAGAAACTTCTGATTTGAAAAGATGACAATAAATATCAACATTCATACTCTCTAAAAATTTGTGACCGTAACTCATTCCTGCAAAAGGAACACAGGATTGATGTTCTAAATATAGAACTGATATATCCCGTCATAGATAAAAACGAAAATTATTAAACACCTAAACCGATAATAATCCGAAGTAGAAC
>JABUQX010022558.1:0-16886 GCA_015478945.1 Trachelipus rathkii | reverse complement strand
TTTGATAAATTTCGCTATTTCCATATGATTCCTTTAAACATTCGATGTCTCTTTCCCTGGTGCCCCTATTTTTCTCTTTTTTGTACTTATCACTCAAATATTTAAAATGTCTCAACGCTAAATTTAAAATCGGAATTTTTGATTTCTGAAAAAACTCCGCGGCATATCTCTCGTTAAAAAATAACGGTAGAGTCTTTTCCAAGTGGTTCATTTTGTTTATGCTCGAAATTGGTTCTTTTTCTAACGATTGGAAGCGTTTGCGAATGAGCGTGCTAAAATTTTCCGTCAAGGTATTTTCTTTCAGTTTCACAACGTATTGGAAACTGCTTACTGTACTTTGAATTAACTGCAAAGTTTCCATTATAGGGTTGAAAGAAGGCCGCGTAGAATCCATGATGAACGGGCAGAATATGTCGAGACTCACAAGAAAAAAAACTTTAAATAGTGGTTTCGCACGAATAAACTATAAGAAATAAAAAAAATTTATTATTTTAAAAAATTGAAATTTGTTAAATGTTTTAAAGGCATTTATTTTTTATATAAAAACTAAGAATCCGTGCGTGCGATCAAACAAATGTTTTTGTTTATTAAACCGCTTTTTGAGAATTTTGGTGTGAGAAATTTAATAATTAAATAAATAAAAATTAAAAATTATAAAATTTTAATTGAATAAAATACATTTGTTCAAAAAACTCCTTTATTAATACATACATACAATACAACTAAATAATTATAATTTAATGATATTCATTATTCCTTTCCTACTTTTATTTTCGCTTTGCGAATTTCCTACTCGATTACACGCGTTCAATGCGAATAACGAATATAAGACAGAATTCTCTTGCGTAGATTTTCCGATCGCGGGAAATCACGATAGTTATTTTTATAATATGTTTCACATACGTGAAGCGGATACGTTTTTAGCAAAATTAAATAGCCCTTTATGCAAATCTTTCCCCGTTCTCGAAATTAAGCTGATGCTTTTACCTCCAATGGTGAAATGCAGTTTCCTCGGCAATGGCGAGTTATATGAACGCGGGTTCCGCTCTTGTAAAACTAAAAAAATTCATCTCTTCAAATCTAGAATATATCTAAATTTTAAATTCCGTGATCTTAGTTATAAAGGGTATTTGAATTTTACCTTTGATGCAGGCACTACTCAAAGCCATAAATTTTCGCATCTAATTTTTACAACTAACGCTAATAGCAATGATAATTTCAGAAATATCTCAAAAGCGAACGAGGAACAGGCCGCGCATATATACGAATTTAAAGAACTCAAATTTTGTGGTCTTGTGATAAAGGGAAACTGCGCTACTTTTTGCTCTAACGCTCCCTTAAAAGTGCCTAAAAACCCCCCGTGTTTCCGGAAAGTTAATGAAACCACCACAATATCTTATTCATCACACAACGATATGTTTTCAGTCAGATATTTCAATTTGATAAATAATATTCGAACAGAAAAAACCGTTCTTTCGACCACCTCGTCTCCAATTACTAATGCCACGAAGCAATCGAATATCAAAGAACGCAGTGGTGATACCGGTACCTCTCGGTCGATTAAAAGTAATAAAAAAATAAATACTGAGAAATTAAATCGACCTGATGAATTATTTTATTTAACACCATCGATAAATACGAAACGCGAAAATAGCAAGAATAGTCTTCCCGTAGTAGGAAAAGATGTAGAAATCAAAAATAATATCGAAAAGGTCACCGAAAGTACCAAATTATCTTCGATCGATAGTTATACACCATCGACCACCCAAGGCGCTATTTCCCACGCCAAGACCCCTTTTTTGAACGAAAGGGGTACGAAAGCAAGTATTAGAGAGGCGGAGTCCTCCAATATTCCGCTTCTAGTCATTGAGGAAAAACGCAAAATCAGTACAAAATCATCTTTTTTAAACGAAGGTGATAAATTCACGACTATATTTAAAAACGTGACCCTATCAATCACTAATATTTCAAACCCATCAGCGAATGTTGAAACACTCGATAGAAGTAGTGCCAGCAATAATAATAAAACAAATTCCAATGCCGATTCATTCTCAACAAAGATCGAGAAAAATGCAAACGTCGAAGGGAAAAAAGACTCTAAAAATAATCAGTCATCAACATCCGATCACCTAAAACCGTCGATTAACGACGAGAATAATTACGATAAAAGCCCGGTGAACTACTACAGTGATGAACAAATTACATTAGCTATCGTTTTTATATTTTTCATTTGTTTAGGTTTAAATATAATTTTGCTCGGCAGATGTTGTAGGACATTAATATAATGAAATCTAAAAAATTAAATAAAGTCAATTTTATCAAAAGTATTTTTTTTGGTTATTCATTCATTTCTTTCTTTACACCACCACCCTCACGCGCTCTTACATTAACTTAAGACATCCATCTACTAACATCAATTTATCAACCACAGCCGCTCCAAAGAGAAGCTATGAAACCATTATTAGATTTCGATATTAAATTTGGTGAAACTTCTGGCGCGCTTGGCGTCACAAGACCCATGGGTTGGCGAAGAGCAAGACTTTGTCGACTCGGGCGTTTAAAATCGTTATTTTTAATATTAGTTTTCCCTGTCATTTTTCCTACGACGACAAAATCAACCACCGCCGCGGCTTTGGAAATGGTTCACGAGCTAGCTCCAAATTTGGTCGTCAATTCGGGTGACTTAGCATCGCAAAGTTTCTACGGCAGCAGAAATCGCGTCGATTATTTTCAACTTTTGCGAAGGGACGGGGACTCCCTTCTCATCGGAGCGAGAAACTACATCTACAACGTAAGCATCATCGATATGTCAGAGCTTTTAAGCGGAAGAATTGAATGGATTTCGAAGAAATCGGATAGCGACTCGTGCTTTGAGAAAGGCAAACCCGAAATTGAATGTCATAATTACTTTCGACTGTTCGCGAAAACACCCGAGGGAGGGTTTTTCGTTTGTGGTACCAACGCCTATAAGCCGGCCTGCAGAAAATATTCGACGAGTGGGGACGGGAAACTGGCGTACGTGGAACGTTCAGGCGTCGGAAGATGCCCCTTCAGCCCGAAACATAACTAGACTTTCGTTTTCGCGGACGGTCACCTCTACTCGGGGACAGTCAGTGATTTTCAAGGGATGATCCCAATGATATTCAGAGACCCCCTAAAAACCGATTCGAAAGATTATCAACAGCTCAATTTTCCAGATTTCGTTCACTCCTTCGAATACGGGGACTACGTCTTTTTCTTTTTTCGTGAAACGGCTATCGAATACATGAACTGCGGCAAAATAGTTTACTCTCGCGTGGCGAGAGTTTGTAAGTCCGATCGAGGAAATCGGCGCCACCGCTTTCAAGAGGTTTTAACCTGGACGACGTTTTTGAAAAGTAGACTCAAATGTTCATCGCCGGGAGAATACCCTTTTTACTTCGACGAAATACAATCCGTCAGCGACGTAATTTCGGGCGCTAACGGCGGCCATGGCGACGGCGACGGCTACGATGATGAGGCGATATACGCTATTTTTACGACACCTCCGAACTCTATTCCGGGGTCGGCGGTTTGTTCTTTTTCGATGAGGGACATTCTCGATACCTTCGACGGTATTTTCTTGGGGAAGGTCTCGGCTGTCATTCACGCAGACGCCTGGACGAGGCTCGGGAACCCCGCTATAAGGAACGGTTTTCCAGTTCGAGTCGAGACCTTTTTGCTCCTTGAAAGGACCGTCGAAGGTATCGAGAATGTCCCTCATCGAAAAAGAACAAACCGCCGACCCCGGAATAGAGTTCGGAGGTGTCGTAAAAATAGCGTATATCGCCTCATCATCGTAGCCGTCGCCGTCGCCATGGCCGCCGTTAGCGCCCGAAATTACGTCGCTGACGGATTGTATTTCGTCGAAGTAAAAAGGGTATTCTCCCGGCGATGAACATTTGAGTCTACTTTTCAAAAACGTCGTCCAGGTTAAAACCTCTTGAAAGCGGTGGCGCCGATTTCCTCGATCGGACTTACAAACTCTCGCCACGCGAGAGTAAACTATTTTGCCGCAGTTCATGTATTCGATAGCCGTTTCACGAAAAAAGAAAAAGACGTAGTCCCCGTATTCGAAGGAGTGAACGAAATCTGGAAAATTGAGCTGTTGATAATCTTTCGAATCGGTTTTTAGGGGGTCTCTGAATATCATTGGGATCATCCCTTGAAAATCACTGACTGTCCCCGAGTAGAGGTGACCGTCCGCGAAAACGAAAGTCTAGTTATGTTTCGGGCTGAAGGGGCATCTTCCGACGCCTGAACGTTCCACGTACGCCAGTTTCCCGTCCCCACTCGTCGAATATTTTCTGCAGGCCGGCTTATAGGCGTTGGTACCACAAACGAAAAACCCTCCCTCGGGTGTTTTCGCGAACAGTCGAAAGTAATTATGACATTCAATTTCGGGTTTGCCTTTCTCAAAGCACGAGTCGCTATCCGATTTCTTCGAAATCCATTCAATTCTTCCGCTTAAAAGCTCTGACATATCGATGATGCTTACGTTGTAGATGTAGTTTCTCGCTCCGATGAGAAGGGAGTCCCCGTCCCTTCGCAAAAGTTGAAAATAATCGACGCGATTTCTGCTGCCGTAGAAACTTTGCGATGCTAAGTCACCCGAATTGACGACCAAATTTGGAGCTAGCTCGTGAACCATTTCCAAAGCCGCGGCGGTGGTTGATTTTGTCGTCGTAGGAAAAATGACAGGGAAAACTAATATTAAAAATAACGATTTTAAACGCCCGAGTCGACAAAGTCTTGCTCTTCGCCAACCCATGGGTCTTGTGACGCCAAGCGCGCCAGAAGTTTCACCAAATTTAATATCGAAATCTAATAATGGTTTCATAGCTTCTCTTTGGAGCGGCTGTGGTTGATAAATTGATGTTAGTAGATGGATGTCTTAAGTTAATGTAAGAGCGCGTGAGGGTGGTGGTGTAAAGAAAGAAATGAATGAATAACCAAAAAAAATACTTTTGATAAAATTGACTTTATTTAATTTTTTAGATTTCATTATATTAATGTCCTACAACATCTGCCGAGCAAAATTATATTTAAACCTAAACAAATGAAAAATATAAAAACGATAGCTAATGTAATTTGTTCATCACTGTAGTAGTTCACCGGGCTTTTATCGTAATTATTCTCGTCGTTAATCGACGGTTTTAGGTGATCGGATGTTGATGACTGATTATTTTTAGAGTCTTTTTTCCCTTCGACGTTTGCATTTTTCTCGATCTTTGTTGAGAATGAATCGGCATTGGAATTTGTTTTATTATTATTGCTGGCACTACTTCTATCGAGTGTTTCAACATTCGCTGATGGGTTTGAAATATTAGTGATTGATAGGGTCACGTTTTTAAATATAGTCGTGAATTTATCACCTTCGTTTAAAAAAGATGATTTTGTACTGATTTTGCGTTTTTCCTCAATGACTAGAAGCGGAATATTGGAGGACTCCGCCTCTCTAATACTTGCTTTCGTACCCCTTTCGTTCAAAAAAGGGGTCTTGGCGTGGGAAATAGCGCCTTGGGTGGTCGATGGTGTATAACTATCGATCGAAGATAATTTGGTACTTTCGGTGACCTTTTCGATATTATTTTTGATTTCTACATCTTTTCCTACTACGGGAAGACTATTCTTGCTATTTTCGCGTTTCGTATTGATCGATGGTGTTAAATAAAATAATTCATCAGGTCGATTTAATTTCTCAGTATTTATTTTTTTATTACTTTTAATCGACCGAGAGGTACCGGTATCACCACTGCGTTCTTTGATATTCGATTGCTTCGTGGCATTAGTAATTGGAGACGAGGTGGTCGAAAGAACGGGTTTTTCTGTTCGAATATTATTTATCAAATTGAAATATCTGACTGAAAACATATCGTTGTGTGATGAATAAGATATTGTGGTGGTTTCATTAACTTTCCGGAAACACGGGGGGTTTTTAGGCACTTTTAAGGGAGCGTTAGAGCAAAAAGTAGCGCAGTTTCCCTTTATCACAAGACCACAAAATTTGAGTTCTTTAAATTCGTATATATGCGCGGCCTGTTCCTCGTTCGCTTTTGAGATATTTCTGAAATTATCATTGCTATTAGCGTTAGTTGTAAAAATTAGATGCGAAAATTTATGGCTTTGAGTAGTGCCTGCATCAAAGGTAAAATTCAAATACCCTTTATAACTAAGATCACGGAATTTAAAATTTAGATATATTCTAGATTTGAAGAGATGAATTTTTTTAGTTTTACAAGAGCGGAACCCGCGTTCATATAACTCGCCATTGCCGAGGAAACTGCATTTCACCATTGGAGGTAAAAGCATCAGCTTAATTTCGAGAACGGGGAAAGATTTGCATAAAGGGCTATTTAATTTTGCTAAAAACGTATCCGCTTCACGTATGTGAAACATATTATAAAAATAACTATCGTGATTTCCCGCGATCGGAAAATCTACGCAAGAGAATTCTGTCTTATATTCGTTATTCGCATTGAACGCGTGTAATCGAGTAGGAAATTCGCAAAGCGAAAATAAAAGTAGGAAAGGAATAATGAATATCATTAAATTATAATTATTTAGTTGTATTGTATGTATGTATTAATAAAGGAGTTTTTTGAACAAATGTATTTTATTCAATTAAAATTTTATAATTTTTAATTTTTATTTATTTAATTATTAAATTTCTCACACCAAAATTCTCAAAAAGCGGTTTAATAAACAAAAACATTTGTTTGATCGCACGCACGGATTCTTAGTTTTTATATAAAAAATAAATGCCTTTAAAACATTTAACAAATTTCAATTTTTTAAAATAATAAATTTTTTTTATTTCTTATAGTTTATTCGTGCGAAACCACTATTTAAAGTTTTTTTTCTTGTGAGTCTCGACATATTCTGCCCGTTCATCATGGATTCTACGCGGCCTTCTTTCAACCCTATAATGGAAACTTTGCAGTTAATTCAAAGTACAGTAAGCAGTTTCCAATACGTTGTGAAACTGAAAGAAAATACCTTGACGGAAAATTTTAGCACGCTCATTCGCAAACGCTTCCAATCGTTAGAAAAAGAACCAATTTCGAGCATAAACAAAATGAACCACTTGGAAAAGACTCTACCGTTATTTTTTAACGAGAGATATGCCGCGGAGTTTTTTCAGAAATCAAAAATTCCGATTTTAAATTTAGCGTTGAGACATTTTAAATATTTGAGTGATAAGTACAAAAAAGAGAAAAATAGGGGCACCAGGGAAAGAGACATCGAATGTTTAAAGGAATCATATGGAAATAGCGAAATTTATCAAACGTTTTCTGATGGCATCTACGATCAGGGGTATGCACACATCATTCAGATACCGAAATTTGGGACGGGTTCAGAGTCTTATATAAACGAAGAATTCTTAATTAAGAAAATTGATGGCGATGATAATTCAATCAGGGATGAAGAGGGGGCTATAAAAGAGAAATCTTTCGTTTCTGAAAGCGAGCATTCCTATCACCTTTAAACAGGTTGATGAATTATGCTTGGATTCAATTCAAATTATAAAAAACGGTGGTGCTAGTGAGATTGTTGGTGAGGGTGAGGATGAGAATGCTCATGAAAATAAATGTAAAAAAATTATTACTCAAAATATTGAAAATTTGCTAAGCTTTGAAAAGTGTTTGAGCGATATATCGAAATCGAAATATGTTCTTCGATTACTATCTTTACTATACTTTAACGCAATATTGTATATTTCCAACGAGAGCTTAAATGGGAAGGACAATCTAAGATTGTTTTCGGCAACCCCGACGAACTATTTGACCCTTAAATTATACATTTTCTTTCGAATATTCTATGTTTTTCCCACCACATTTATTTGTGAAGTACAAATGTTTAAATCGTACTTAATCGACCGTTTAAGCACGACAAACATCCACCGATTTCTTTTTGATTCTTGGCTCTTTAGAGAAATGAATCTTATTAATAAGAGAAAAAAAAAGAGACCATTCCCTTTAAATGCTGATACGAGTTTGTGTTTTAATGAATATTCGAACCCGACTCACCTTATTTCATGTTTCTCGATTCTGAAAGCCTTAAAACAGTCTTCTAATTCGATGGAAAACAACGAGATTGAGCTCTCTGTAGCTACTGGAGTTTCTAGTAAACGGATGGAAGAGAGAATGAACTCGGTCAAGCAATCTCTTAAGACCGAATGCTTGAATATATTACTTCTTTATTTTGGTCTCGTATACGCAATTCCTTGGCGAGTATTGAAAGGGTTAAAATTAGGAAGAGGTTATTGATTTTGTTTTTGGAGTTTCACCCGAAACGATTCAGCCTCCAATTGGCTTGCCGCACCTCATGGGGTTGCCATCGATAGTACTTAACTTGTTGGGAATCGACCAATCGCAAATAAATCCTTTCATGAAAGCTATTTGTAATTCGAATGAAGAATTCATATATGAATTTGGGTATTTTTCAAAAGCGCTCCCATCTCTTACGAGAGAAATTAAAACACCCAAGGAGAAATATGTGGTGTCGGGTTTAATCGCCGACCATATTCGGAACCTTTGTGAACCACCAGAAGAAGAAAATATTGGCCCTCTTCGTTTCGTAAAAGAAATTTCATTTCAAACTACTTTAGATCTCTCCATTGCTGAAAAATACTCGAATATGTGTGACAGATATTCAAAAAATGTTTTTAGTGTTGACGATTGGAAGGTATCTCAAAAAGAATATTTTGAAAATTCGCCACTTAATTCGTTGTTTACAATCACAAAATTAAGGGACGATGTTTATCAGTTCAAAAATATCGGAGACCTGGCTTTAAGGGCTCTTGTTTTGTATAAAAAATATATCGGTTTCGACTTAAAAGAGATTTGCTTCTCGCAACCTGAAATGCCGCAATTTGAAAAGCTTGTAAAAGGATTAATTATTGAAGATTACATCGTTCATGGCGAGTTTAAAATACCCAAAGGGAAAAATTGCTTAAAAAAATTTAAAAAAGAATTTACTTCTGGAAATGATTGCGCAGATTACTTCAACGCCTTAAGAATAACCTCACTAAATTTTGTATTGAAATCGTCGGCTGAATTGTTATTATCGTCTCCCTTTTTCGACGATGAGGATATAAGGCGAAAGAAACGGCTATTTGCAGAAATAATAAATGCGGCTAACGAGAATTTTAAAGATATGCCTCAAATGTTACTTTTGAAAATGCACACAGAGAAGGTTTTCGAAGATGAACTAGCTTCGTACAAAAACCTACATCGCCGAGAAACGATTATGTTTTTCAAGAAAACGGGGGGGAAACCAAAACTTCGATATCAGCGAAGGGAAATTGAACCTGTTTTTATTGAAAAAACGCATTTTTTCAATTTTAAAAAATAACTAAAGTATATTTGCATTCATATATTATTTTTATTCATTACTCTAAATAAATTGCGAGTGATTTCATTACTTTTTCTTGTGCCCTTAAATACAATTATGCAAATTTGAAAAGATTTATGTCGATCATATACCGATTTTCGCTTGGATCTTCCCGACCGGGCCTAAACAGAGTTTCTTTTAAATCGATCGATCGAACCTTATTTAGGGTGAACGGGATCGGCATGTCACGAATTAATCAGATGAAGGAACTGAAAACGCTTCCTTCGAACCTCCCCCCGCTGGACTCCGACGGGGGCTTTACCGAGTTCCTTTAAATCGTTTACCGGTTGAAACCTAAATACGATACCACTAAGTCCGTAACGGGAGCCATGGTTTTTTTTTAAATGTATTTTTTTTGGCAAAGGAATTCAATTCCGATTGCTAGTCGAATTGATTTCATTTTCCGTATTCAAATAAATTTAGGAACTGAAACTGACGATCCAAGATCTCTGACCTGAATCGACGAGCCTTACGAGTCTTTTCAGATCCCCGATCCCGATAGACCATATTTAGTTGGAATGGGACCAATATTTCGGATCAATTTAGAAATAAGAAGCCTGAAACGCTTCCCAATCGAGTCTCGCTAGACTCGACGAGCCAATTAACGAGTTCTCTAATCTTTTAACCCGGTGTGACCTAATACCCGATACCAACATAAAGTCGGATACCGGAGCGGGTTTTTTTAATTATTTTTGGCAAAGGTTCTTCGATTGCGAGTCGAATTGATCATTTCCGATCAAATAAAATAGGAACTGAAACGTTCCGAAGGATCTCGCTGAATCGACGAGCCTTACGAGTTCAATATAATCCGATCGATAGAAATCATATGTTAGTAGAATGAAATGATTAATTTCAAGATTCAAATTAAATTAGGAAACTGAATAAGCTTCATCGGATCCCGCTGACTCGAAACGTGGGGCTACCAAGAGTTCTTTAATCCGGGTTTAACCCAAATACCCGAAAAGAATACCGCATAAGTCGATCGGAGCATTTTTTTTTTAATTTATTTTTGGGCATAAAAGTTCATCGATTGACGATTCGGAAATGGATTCATGTCCGATCAAATTAGAATTAGGAACTGAAACGTTTCGAAAGATCTCGCTGAAGTCGACGAGCCCTTAACGAGTTAACTTAGATCCGGATCCGAAGATATATTTTAAAAAGGTGACAATACTTAGATATTTCGATTCAAATTAAATTAGGAACTAAAACGCTTCATCGATCTCGCTGACTCGACGGGCCTTAGGGGTTCTTAATCCGGTTAACCTAATATACGATAAAACCGCATAAGGTTACGATCGGAGCAAATTTAAATTTTTTTAAATTATTTTTGGCAAAAGTTTAATCTATTGCGAGTCGAATGGATCATTTCCGATCAAATCCCGGAGGCGCCGCCACGTGGCGCCGCCCTCGCCGAACATCGACGAGCCATCCGAAACCTGTTAATCCGATCGATAAACATATTTAGTGAATGACTGATATTTCAATCAATTAAATTAGGAACTGAAAACGCTTCCATCGATCTCGCTGACTCGACGGGCCTTAGGAGTTTCTTAATCGAGTTTAACCTAATAGAAATAAAAGTTAGTGGGCATTTTTATTAAATTATTTTTTGGCCAAAGGTTTAAACAAATTGAATTGCCGAGAATCGAATTGATCATTTCCGACCAAAAGAAATTAGGAACAAATGAACGCTTCCGAAGATTCGTCTTGAATCGACGAAGACCTTACGAGTTCTTAATTCCGAATCGATAGAATATATTTAGTGATATGGACTGATAAAATTTCGAATCAATTAAAATATAGGGAACTGGAATGAAAGCTTCAATGACAGAAGTCCCCGCTGCACTCGACGTGGCTTAGCGGAAGAGTTCTTAATCCGGGTTAACCCAATACGATAACCGCTAAAGTCGAATCGGAGCATTTTTTTAATTATTTTTTGGCAAAAAGTTAAACATCGATGTATGCCGAGTCGAAATGGATCATTCCCGATCAAATAAATTAGGAACCGAAACGTTCCGAAGATCTCGCCGAATCGAACGAGCCTATACGAGTTTCTATTAAGATCATCAAGAATAGAAACAATAATAATAATAGTGAATGGACTGATATTTCGATCAATTAAATTTAGGAACTGAAAGCTTTCATCGATCCTCGCTGAGACTCGACGGGCCTTAAGGAGTTCTAAATAATCCGGTAATAAACTAATACCGAGAATATCCGACATAAGTCCAGATCGGGGAGCATTTTTGTTAATTATTAAATTTAGGCAAAGGAATTTCATTGATTGCGAGTCGAATTGATAATTTCCGATCAAATAAATTACGGAACTGAAACGTTCCGAAGATCTCGCCGAATTGACGAGCCTACGAGTACTTAATCCGATCGATAGACATATTTATTGGGAATGACTGTATATTTCGATCAATTAAATAGGAACTAAGAAACGCTTATCGATCGCGAGCTGACCTCGACGGGGCCTTGTAGGAGTTCTTAATCCGGTTAACCTAATACGATTACCGACAATAAGGTCGTAGCGGAGCATTTTTTAAAGACTTTAGAATTATTTTTGAGCAAAAGGTTCATGATTGCGAGAATCGAAAATTTGATCATTTCGATCAAATAAATTAGAAAGGGAACTGGAACGTTCCGAAGATCTACGCCCTAAGAATCCCGGACGGAGCCGCAAAAAGCTTACGAGTTCTTAAATCCGATCGAAGAACATATTTAGTGAATGACTGAATTTACGAATTTCAATTAAATTAAAAGGAACTGGAAAACGCTTCATCGATCTCGCTAAAGGAATCGCGACGGGCCCTTAGGAGTTTCTTAAATGCCGCGTATAAAACCTAATACCGATACCGCATAGTCGATCGGAGCAATTTTTTTAATTAAATTTTTTAGAGCAAAGGTTCATTGGATTGCGAGATCGAATTGATTCATTTCGCGATCAATAAATTAGGAGCGAAACTGAAACCCGTTCGATAGATCTCGCTCAATCGACGCAAGACCTTACGAGGTTTCTTTAAATACCGATCGAGATAGACATATTTTAGTGAATGACTGATATTGTCGAATGCAAATTAAATTAGGAAAACCTGAAACCGCATCTCAGTCGATCTGGCAAGGACCTGAGCTCGAACCGGCCTTAGGGAGTTGCCCGGTAATCCTGGAGAATAACACCTTAATACGATACCCATAGGTCCGATTCGTGAGCATTTTTTTTAATTAATTTTTGGGCCAAAGGTTCATTAGATTGCGAAGTCGAAAATTGATCATTTCCGGATCAAATAAAAAGTAGGGAACTGAACACGTCCGAAGAAATCCAGCGCCCGGAATCCGATCAGAGCCTTACGAGTCTTAAAATCCGATCGATAGACAATATTTAGTGAGATGACTGATATTTAACGCATCAATTAAAATAAATTAGGAAACTGAACGCCTTCATCCCCTCGTCGCCTGACTCCCGACGGAAGCCTAATAAGAAGAGAATTCTTAATCTCAAGGTAACTTGAATACAAGATACACGCAAATAAAGGTCCGAATCGCGTAATAGCATATTCTTTTCTTATTAATATAATTTGAGCAAGGTTCAATTAAGAATTATGCGAGATGAAAAATTAGCAATTCCGATCAAATGAAATAGGTACATGAAATAAACGTATCCGAACCGATCTACCGCCGAAATCGACGAGCCTTACAGAGAATTCAATTAATCCGATTACAGATAGACATAATTTAGTGAAATGACCGATATTATCGATCAATTTAAAAATTAGGAACTGAAAACGCAAGAAAATAAAGAGGCAAATATACGATCGTTCCGCTGAAACTAAACGACGGACCATTACGAGTTCTAATCTGAGAAACGCCAATACGTATAAACCGCAAAGTAAACAGAATCAAGGAAGCATTATTTTTATTTTTTTAAATTGAGTCAAAAGTTCATCGATTGCGAGTTGAATGGATCACTAGGGTCTAGAATCAAATAAATAATAGTTAAGGAAATACCTGAAAAAACAGATTTCCCCGAAGAATCTTGCTGAAATCGGATCGAGGACACTTGGAACGAAAAGTTCACTAAAATCCGAATCAGAGGAACAATATTTAAGATGAAATGGAATTGATATTATCGAGTCAATATAAATTATGAAAACTGTACTCTATATAAACTACCTTATTTGGCACAGTGTCACGGATAATTAATAAATTCGTAAACGCGAAATCGATCTTAATTTAGTGAATTAATCTACGCTCCGATCCAATTAGTATATTAGAAAACTGAAACAGTTTCGTCGGTTATTCCAGCTGGCAGCTCGGACGGGGCACTTACGAGTTCTTAAATCTAGATGGTTGACCGAAAAATTGAAATAAGCCGCGTCATAAGGTTTTTCGGAAACATTTATAAAAAAAAAATTTGATGCAAAATTTAAATCGAATATTGTATGGATCGTAAAAAAGACCATAACCTCAGGGTATTGATGCAAAAGGGCGATATTAAGGTCAACTGGATTACACCACACCGCTCGCTACGTTTCTTAGTGTTCTTAGTGCGGAACGGAATATTGGGTACGATCGTATTATAAAAATGATGGATGTAAAAGAGGGAATTTAGTTGTTGAAGAAAAAGCGGAATTTGGCACTCCATCGAAAAATTAATAGATACTAAGAAAGAGGAAAAAAAAAATGGTAAGATAAGATAACTTAATAACCGTTAGAAGGGTAACTTCACGACGAAAAAAAGAGGAACCGGAAATAACAAAAAAGAGAATTATTAATCAAAATCCTTATCTTTTAAATACACATAAATCGTGGGCATACGAAAGAAAGGAGGCCGAGCCCGAGCACGTCGCTTGTTAATACTTTTAAAAATTACACCATTTCTGTTTTAGAAAATGATAAAAATAACTTTATGTTTCTAATAAATATTTTTTCAGATTCGACTCAATTATTCTAAATAAAATTTTTTATACAAACACATAATTGAATTAGCGGTGAACGAAATGTTGGATATTTTATTGTAGGACTACAGATTATTCAAGTAGGTGGCCTTAGTAGACGCTACACACAGTTACCTGGAAAAAATATTTGTTTTGAAAATAAACAGGATCAAAAAAAAAATATAATAAAAAAAAAATAAATTAATTAAGTTTATCCAATAACACTAATAGAATAATTATCATTCAGATGTTTTTCCCTCTTTTTTCGTTTTATAAATGTCCGACAAAAGAACATCTCTCCCCAATAAGACAGCCCTAAAATTGCAACCAAACACATGGTTAAGTTGATTCAAAAGTACTGATGAAAGGAATAGAATCAAATAGAATGAAATAAGTGAAATGCCCCACAGGAAAAAATAATATAATTGAAGATAGGAAAAATTAACAAATATCGTATGTTCTTTCATAGGTCTTTATAGAGAGGGAGACAAAAATAAAAAATAAAAGAATAATCGGAGCATAAATAGAAAATGAAGTAAAAAAATCACTTTTGGATAAATTTAACTCGGGCCTTTATTTTTTAATTGAAGAGGGATGAGAGTTTAATTTTTTTGTACGAGACAAAAAAATTACATTTCTAAATTTAGCAATGAAACATTTTAAAAATCTAAACGAAGGATATAAAAAAGATAAAAAAGGACGCATGAACGAAAATAGTATTCGACGTTCTCAAGAAATATATGGGAATACCGAAATTTTCATGTCATTTTCAGATGATATTTACGAACAAGGCTTTCGCCACATATATTTACCAAAATTTGGATCAGGAGTCATGCCTTCTCATAAAGAAGAATTTTTATTTCAAAAATGTTATTCTTCTAACGATGCGGCGGTTATGGACGATGCGCATTTTTTCCGTTTATTAGTCGACATCCCTATCACGTATGGTCAAATCATTCGGTTGTGTTTAGATAAAATTCAGTATTTTCATACTATTAACAATAACGCGTGTCCTGATGCAGCCACAAATGCGGATACTGAACTAATTATTAAATTTATACAACTTTGGATCAAAAATTGTGAAGATAGCATGGACCAAAAAAGCGCGATGAAATATCGTTCCTGTATGTTTTCCCTATTTTATTTCAACGCAGTATTATATATATGTAATGATGTCGGTGTTGGTGATATTAAATTATTTTCAGCAACACCAACGAATTACTTAACTCTAAAATTGTATTTTTTTTTGCGCTCGTATTACGTTACACCGGTCACCTACCTAAAGGAATTACAACTGTTTAAAAGATTGATAATAAATAATTTGAGCATGGCAAACATTCACCGCTTCTTGTATGACTCGTGGCTTTTAAGAGAAACAAGCCGTTGGCTTGCTCCTTACGGAGCAAGGATTGCCCTTACAGTATAAACAGCCGGAAATGAATGATGTATTTTAATGATTATTCTAGATCAACTCACCTAATTTCCTGTTATTCGCTTCTCTAAGTGAAATCACTTAAAAAATAATAATATCGAGATCGAATGGAGAAAACAGCGAAATTAGGAACTAAAGCTAAGATTTAATCTGAACGATGGAAGTGTTGTCGATGAATAAGAATTAATATCACTCAAGAAATTTCTCTTGAAAGATGGGATATAAGTTTTAAAGATATTTTACTTTCTTTACTTTAGGGATTAAGTGTACGGGAATTTCCTGGGACAAAATTAAGCAGTCTAAAAAAATATCGGCGACAACAAAAAGAACAAAGTCGTGAATTTAGATTTTGGGTTATTATTCCTGATAAATAGAAAAACTTAAGGGGAAGATTAGGTTCTTCCGGCATAAATGAATCATGGGAAGAAAAATTGAACCATCGAAATGAATACTTCTTTAAACATGGAATTCGAAGGCGAGTTCAAAAGTTAAACCATTATTTACATCATAAAATATGTGCCCACAAAACGAAGCTCTCGAATTTTAAATTTGGGCATAAACCAAAATATATAACTAGAAAAAAAAAAAAACCCAACCGCCGTTCACAAAAAAATATAATTAAAAAAACAAGAGAAAGAAAGGCTACACCACGAGCAAAATTAAATTCAAACAGAATCCGATGAAACGGTAGACGCAAGTGCTTGGGTCTATGACTTTTATCAGAACCTCTTGTCTTTGTATAATATAAAAGATAATTAAATTTTGAAAGCAAGTTCTGAATTTTTCAAAATTGATGGAGGCTTGGGAAAGATTTCGCTGATGTCAACGACTTTTCAAGATAAAAAAGAAATAACCAAATTAATCCGAAGAAAATAAAAATATAAAAGAGGGAAAAAGAAAAAGGGGAAAATAGAAAAAAAGATAAACAAAACAAAACAAAATCGGCCAAAAACAAAAAAAAAAGTGGCCCATGAAGTATCAGCGATAAACCTGTTTTAGATACATTTGAAAAGAATTCACTTACTTTAATAGCCCTGATTACCTTAATAAAAAAAAGGTAAAAGGCATAAAATCCAAATATCGGTTCAATCCCTCTTCTT
>JABUQX010022557.1:0-17962 GCA_015478945.1 Trachelipus rathkii | reverse complement strand
GTAAGGTTTGGTCACCCCTCCTAATTGTGCTCCTGTCTGTGAGCTAATAGCGACAACTATAAAAAAAATAAAATAAAAAGACTTATGGGTAATTAAGCTAGCTGAAAACCCCACAAGAATGGCATCTTGAGTCAGAACCACTTCTAATGGCATTTAAATAGCATAAACTGAGGAGCTTGTTTGACAAAATAGATTCTGCTTGAGAGGTGGAAGCCGCCTTATCAGCAATCCTTGGGCAGCAGCACTGATGGTGACGATGGTGCTTTTCAGCAAATAAACCAACTGAAGATGAAGAGGATTTGGACATGTTAGACTTTTGATAAGTTCATGGCCGAAATTACATTGACATCTCATTCATCTTCAAAGGAATTACACCAAGGAACCTCATCGAAACACTGAAGAGACAGTTATCTAGGAGCAAAGATAATTCAAATTTTTACTAAAGAAAGAAGAGATGAGGCTCTACGAAAATAAAAACATAGAGATGCTGCCTACAGAAGAGAATTCTTTCTATGTGGTGGCATGAAATGTTGCTTCCATTATCAATGCTTGCAAGAAAATAATTATCACACCCTCCCTCATCAGTCGAGCGAGCGTATATTTAGTGTAGGTGGGAATGTGTGTTTGTGATATAGCGTAAGGCTGAAGCTAGTGAAAGCTTAATGTTTTTGCATCACAATTTGATGTAATTTTTGAATTTGAATATTGAATGATATCTATCTTTAACACAAGGGACGAATGATCTCGTAACTTAACTCCATCGTCTCCCCCGACTAACCAAAAGGTAGTTTGTCCGTTTTGTAATGGTCCTCATGCTGGGATGAGATGTCTCCAAAAGACTCCTCCAAGACCCAGTGGTTCTAATAAAGAATCTCATTCCGATAGACCACCCCCAGAATATATTCAAGGAGCCATGAAGGAAGTGTGTTCCGGATCGTACTTTTCTAATTCGTCAAAAACCCTCCAGTCCCCGTATTCTAAGAAAGTTGAACAGTCACTTCCCCAACGGCGTTACCTTGACCCATGTGAAAATTGTAATAGGTCACATCATGAAGGTCGGTGCAAGGGGATTGATGAATCTCGACAAAACCACTTGTTAAACGAAGTCCCCACAGAATTGAGTCAATCTGTGGATAAGGACTCTGTACACGACTCTTTGGAGAATGTAGCAATGCCATCCCCCGAAAATGATTTAATGAATGGTGTGAATGGTGACCACTCTGAGTTTTCGTTTCCTTATGGGTATGTCGATGAAGAGATGGTTGTCAAGATAAACCTGTGCCAGGCCGACATAGAACCTTTAGTTGTATGTGTCATCCTGGATAACTTTGATACTCCCATTTATGACTGTCTGGTTGACAGTGGTGCAGGGGTAAATTTAATAAGCTCGGAAATTGTCCCTTTTTTGGGTGAGGATAAAATATACTGTTACCATCCGAAAAAGTAGGCGTTAAAGCCATCAGTGGATTTGGTAATAAGGAAAGAATTCCTATTACCCATTATGTTGACGTGACATTGAGGTTCCAAACTGAGTTTGTTACCCAGTCTTCAGGGTTTTTTATAGTTCCCCAACAATATATGGAAGACAACCCTTTAATACTTGGTACCTGTGCACTTCGAGATAATCATCTTTTACCTGATATGTCTCGAAAACAACTAATACATCTTCAGGGTAAACAATTAACTGTTGTTGCTGATGGCATATCAACTATTGATAGATCCCCTTTGAAAGTTCATGTTATATCTGTTAAGAACATATCTATTACAAACACCAATATTAATGACACAGATGTTTTATATGATCAGAATCATGATCGAACACTCCAATTGTTGTTAAAAGGTTTTAAGAGACATGATGAAACAATTAACTGGCATCAGGTAAATAAACTGTATAAAGTACATCGAGCCCAAATTGTTTTTGAAAATGATTTATTGTATTTTCAAACTAAGTCCGGAAAATTGTTATATATGGTTTCCCTCGATCTGCTGATGCATATAGTTCTTGGGCTTCACGTATCTTGTGCTCACATTGGTCAGAATAAATTACTTCAGCTGGTTTATAAACATTTCTGGCATCCTAGAGTAAATCAGGTAGTTTCCGATATTGTGCGTTGTTGCCCTGTATGTCAGATGCAGAAAAGTTTTTCCTCAAATATTACACCACCCATGTTGAAAATCCTGGCCAACTGTCCTTTTGATTTATGTGCTATGGACCTGCTTCAGTTTCCAAAAACTTTTAAGGGTAATAAGTACTGTATGGTCCTAATTAACCATTATTCCAAATGGGTGGCTGTAGTCCCAATTGCGGATAAGTCTAGTTTGACAGTTTCCTGGAAATTGGAACATCATGTCCTCCCATTCCTCCCAAAAGTTCTGAATCGTATATTAACGGATAACGGAACTGAATTCACCTCCCAGATATTTCAACAAGTGATACAAAAACATAATATCAAACATGTCAGAATTTCCCCTCTTCATCCTGCGAGTAATGGTATCTCCGAAAGATTTAACCGGAGTTTAATCCAAATACTGAAGTGTTTAGTTTTAGAACGCCCCGCAACATGGGATGAAGAATTGTCATCTTCGATATTAATTTATAATATTACGTATCACAGTGCCTTAGAGATGTCCCCCTCAGAATTTCTATTACAGAGATCTCATTCACCAGTACATACCTTCCCACAATACTGGAAAGAAGGTAGTGTGAACTTTAAACCATTTAAAGTTGGTCAGAAAGTAGCTAGAAAAGTTATAAGAACTGGGCCTAGCACTGCTCTTAAATTTCACTGCAAGTGGGAAGGTCCTTTTACGGTTGTAGAAGTCAACCCCAACAGGGTGACATATGTAATACAACGATATAATAATCCCCCTAGTAGGATACAGAAGGTCCATTTTTCCCACTTGCGAGAATGGATTGATATTCCTCATTATTTAAGAAAATATCTTACTAGAAATAAAGAAATTAGTTCTGCATTTTTCTCTGAAGAGGAGGAAATCATTGAAGATGAAGATGATCCTCCTGATGAGGCTGATCTTGAGTCAGAGGATGATGATCGAACGGAGATCTCATCCGAATGCAATTCTGAATGTTCCTTGCTCAACTTTAGTTGTGATCCCTTTGAAGAGTTGGAAGCTGATTATGAAGGTTTCTTAAACTTGAACCCTATATCTGTAGATGAATATGTCCAATTACCTGATTTAATTTCTGAAATCAGCCCCATACAAATGGACCAAGGGGAAATGGTTAGTCCCTCTATGGACGTAGTCCCTACCTTGTCTCCCAGTTCTTTACATGCCTCAATTCCCAAAGTTAAATTTTCCTTAACCCCTGGTGCAATTCCTAATTCTTCAGTAAAATCTCCCACTAACTTAGAGTCAATATACCCCCGCCTGTCGGAAGAGGTTTTAGTAAGTGGTACTGGTCTGCCCATAACCAGTGTCGAGGATTCTATAGAAGTATATAGTGATGGTATATTTACACCATCTTTAGATTACCATGACATGTATGCTCATGATTATCCTTCCCAGTTTCAATATCCTTCAATACTAGCAAACCCTGTGAATACAGTGGAGGAAGAGAATACCTATAATTCACCTTCCTTCTTTATGGATAGACCTAGTCTTTCCGGGTCAATGTCTTCCACTGATTCTGTAGATGGGTCGAAAACCAATCATATGGATGTTCTTCCGGCAGACTGGTCAAATATTGTGGATTTTGATAGCTCGACTAGTTCTCAAAAGACCGAATTTTATGGGTTTAGTCCTCCAAAATCTTCTGTCCCTTCTATACTTCCTGCTGTTGAGTTGTCGTCTTTGCCTTTGTCGGAGGACATGGTTCTCCCCTTTTCAAATAGTGGGGGAGGTATTTGGCGATCCAGCTAATATTCACTTAGATAATAGTGACTTAACTCTACTACATATAGATGACGAATTATTGGAAGAAATGCAAATACATCCAGGCCCCTCTACAAGAAGCAGAGGACCAGTAGTTGAATTGCCTAATATTATGTCTACGCCTCTAGAATATACCAGGAGACGCAGACGATTAAGCCTCCTTTAACTTGTGATTTTTGCAATTGGAAAAGGATAAATTTTTCTTACTTTATAAAGTAAAATAGAAAAATCCATTAAAACAAAAATAAAGTATATAAGCCGAGCCAAATGAATTGGAATTTTAGCTTTCACTTTATGTCTTCTGGAAAATCATGTGATTTCGATTTTAATGGACGTTCTATTATTATTGTTCCTTTACTGAAAGATGCATATTCAGGGCTTGTAGCGAGTTTCTTATAAAAAAAAAAAGTGAATAAAATTTTGAAAAAAAGTGAAAAAAAATGACTGAAATGCTGAAAAAAGTGAAAAAAAATGACTGAAATGCTGACAAAAATTACATATTTTGAGAAAACGTGAAAAGAATTTACAATTTCCATTACTAAAATTCAATGTGACCTAACTTGTTTACTATAACAACATGCTATTTACTTAATATTTTGAGATGCTAAGAACTATGAAGTAGGTTTTAAATATAAATAACTGAAGATGAAAGTATATAATAATGAAATGTTTGTTTTAGAAAGTCATAATGTAAAGAAAATATTAATTTATTGACCCTATGCACTTACTGCATTTGGTTACAGAAGAAACAAAGTTTAATAATTTCTATAAAAATTAAGGGTAATTAAACTTTTTTTTAAAAAGTCTGAATGAGACTTGTTTTTCGTTTTCAACAGCAACCTGTAAATTTTCCACACTAACGTCTTTTTTCAGATGCCTTTCTGAACATTAGTGACACCTTTCAGCATCGTTTGGGCCAAGCTTGCTTCACTAAAATCTTTTCTTTAAAGCTCTCTAATTTCTTCATTAGCTTCCACAACAGTTTGCCTAAAACTTCAATTTGCCTGCCTCTTTCTTTTCTAGCTTCTTCAGCATTTGTTCATCACCAGAATTTTTCTGGTCAAGTTGTTTTTTGTTTTCCTCTTCAGCAATTTTTTGTCCTGTTCAGCCTTTGCAGCTTCATCTTTGAGTCTCCCTTTTTTCTCTTACTCTATCCAAGTAAGCAAAGTATTGTTTATATACTAAACGTCCCATGGAAAGGGACTCTTGAGTTAGAGAAATAAGGTAAGGTTTATCATCATACATTTTAAGAGCACTTTTAAGTGATTAAGGTAATGGAAGTTCTTCTGACATGATGACTGTATTTGTAAGAGTTTTGCCTGATGTGGAATGCTCCTTCCACATCTGCATTACCATGTGACCGCGACAGTTAAGCCTTTTACTACTTTTTCAACTGTTGGAAATCTTGAAGGGAAAGGATGATGATCAGTTTTATTAAAAACTAGAGCTCATGTTGGTATCTATAGATTTTCGACTCTGGTTCAGCTTTTCCAATTGTATTGAGTAACTCATGACATAGCTTACCTGAAAAGTTTCATGAAGTCCATTGCAAGAAGCAAAACTGTAGTCCGCAGCAACACATTTCAAGCACCACATTAGTTCCATAGCAGAAGTTTTAGCTCGATCAGCATACAGTTTGATAATCTTGCTACAAGAGGGCAATGGTGTGACTTGTTTATTTTGATCACTTGAATTTTCCATATTTTGATTTACATTACAACTAGACAATAATTGTAACTGATCTTTGTTTAATTTAACTTTGCTGTAATTGATATGAACTGCTTTCTTTGAATGTTGTATAACTGCCTGAAGCCATTTGAGGAAATGTTTATGCATTTCATGCATATTTTACAAAACATTTCGCTGTCTGACTGTTTCTTTCCCCCACTCACTAATTTTGAAGCCTTGAGGATCAGTTCTATCCAACCAAGACATTTGAAACTTACATCTTCCCATCTTCAAAAATTTCAAATTTCAAAAAACTTTATTCAATTATTATTTAAAATTATTTTAAACAACTTGAAAATTAAAAATTTAAACAAATTATTTACCTATGTTTTCCAGTTCTTAAGTTCAATAAACTGTTTTGTAGTTAAACCACATTTTTAATTCAGTCACAGGTAAAACAGAAGAAAAAGATATCTCCAAGTAACCTACTTGCCCCAAAAAAGTGAAGAAAAGTGTAAAATTGCTTAAAAAAGTAAAAAATGACTACGTTCTATTATTGTTGTTCCTTTACTGAAGCCCTGATATTTAGTCAATTAACAAAGATTTCATTTTATAAGTCATAAGTTATAAGTTGGTTATAACCAATTAAAATCTGACACTAAAGAATAAACAATTAATTATATTGTTTATTTCTTTATGAAATCTAAAAGTATGTATGTATGAGTATAAATGAATTCTACTCTCAGTATGTATGAAAAATGATATCCCCATTATCCCTCCTATTCAAAAATTATAAATAAAACAAAATAAATCATAACTTATGCCAAGCTCTCTGGATATATATATATATATATATATATATATATATATAGGTAGATAGGTATATATAAGTGTATATATCTATGAGAGTATATATATATATATGCTATATATATATATATATATATATTAGTGTTGTAATTGACTCAAAATTTTATCCTGATACCGATACAAGTACTAACAATTTTTTACTGATACTGAGACATACCAAAATTTTTGCCGATACCTGATACCCGATACTTTTACTCTTATAAATATATCATTGAGTATATATATATATACATATATATATGTATATATATATATATATATATACTGTCAGATAAAAATGTGCTTTGGCTTTTAAAAATTTTAATTCTAAATATTTCTGGAATTCAAACACATTATATATGTTTTTCATTAATATAGGGAAACATAAAAAAATGTTGTAATGCTTTAGAGTAGCAAGGAAATAAACCTTTTTTATACATTTTTAAAGAATTTTAAAAAAGAGGTAAAGTAAATTTTGTTTGGGGGAATACGGAAATTGGTATGGGGTGAATCAGAAGGTGTAGTTTTTACAGATATTATATATATATATATATATATATATATATATATATATATATATAGTTATATATATATATATATATATATATATATATATATATATATATATATATATATATATATATATATATATATATATATATATATATATTTACAGTATATTATTTACCTAATATTAATGCTAGGGAACCTTTCTAAATCTAAATTGAAAAAAAATATTCCTCTCCTGAAGTCCCTAGGAATTAATTTTTTTACAATTTGGTTCTGGTCAATGACACTTATGTCCTCGTTTTCGGGCTCCTTAAAGCCCAGACACCCTTTCTGCAATTTGCCAACACTACTCTCCGTCTTTCTTAGAAATTTAATTGTGTAGGTGTTATTTTTGCCTATAGCTAAAATTTTTCCAACATAGTATATAGCAGTTACACTTCTTCTACTGATTTCAAACTGCACAAGCACATACTCCTGCAACTTTGGGCTCTCACATATACTGGTAGCTAATATTTCTGAGTTTGGGTTGTCTTTATCTTGCCACACAGGTCTATATTCTTCACATTCAGGCTCCAATAAGTCCATTTCAGTATGTCTATGACGACTTGGCCCTGCCTGCTGGAAATCCTCTAATGAAACCGCATGCCCTGATTCAACATTAATTTTACGACCCCTTTTCCTGTGTCTTATTTCCACATTTTCAAACCTGACTTTTTTGATATTATATTGATTATCATTATTATATTTATTTTATATCATTATATATATACTTAATTTATTTTATTTATTTATATTTATTTATTTATTTATATTTATTTATTTATTTACCATATATATACAGTATTTATTTCATTTAAATTTATTTTATATCATATACTGTATTTGCATCATATCTTTATATCATTATTATATTTATATCCATGTTATATTATATTATATATATATTTTTAACTTTAGAAAGATGTTTTATATTAAACAAATTCAAATTTCCCTTTTCCCCCACCTACTATTTTTTCGATTTCCTTTTACCCCACTTTTTTAAAAATTTGTTTTCTAAAAAACTATAAACAAAGCAATGTAATAAACTATATGAATATGTACCTTTGCAGTTTCTAAACGAGGTTTGGAAATGTTGATACAATCATTTATTTAGAAAAAAAAATTTTTATCTTAGTTTTTACCCTACAAATTTCTGGAAATTTTACCTGAAGTTTTAAGAGACAATATTACAAACAATAATTGACAGTTTATTAATCGCTTCATCATTAAATTACAATATGATATATTTTTAAGATTTTGTCTACATACAATTATGGCCTTTTTTGAATAATTCTATCAAAAAAAATTAAGTATGCTTAGCAAATGAAAAATTCCCTTTTCCCCCATCGATTCCCTTTTACCCCATCTGACGGTATATATATATATATATATATATATATATATATATATATATATATATATATATATATATATATAAAGAGTTATATATATAAATATATATATATATATGTAGGTATGTATATATATATATATATATATATATATATATATATATATATATATATATATATATATATATATATATATATATATATATCAAGCACTCCTTAATGAAACCATACTATTCTCTACACTGCGGCGGTACCCTCCAGGCCATGACTTGCTCGCGCATTAAGATTCATCACATTAAAAATAAATAATTTTAAAATTATATATATATATATATATATATATAGAAGAGATATATATATATATATATATTAGGTATATATATATATATATATATATATATATATATATATATATATATATATATATATATATATATATAAGCAATGCTTTTCTTTTTGTATTTGTGCTTTCACGAAACGTAAGAAATGCTGAGTTTGCGTTTGCTTTTGTCAAATTTACCTAAAATTCGCAAGAAATGTGCCTTTTTTACCAAACAAAAGTTACTTCCGTGTAAGCTTGCCGAATTTAAGCACACTGCTCTACGAAAAATGTAAACAAACAAGATGGCGTTTGGTGTCTAATTTGTATGTTTCATTTAATAAAATCAGCTTTAAATCCAATTTCCAAATGGATAAACTCCATCACAAATAAATAGTTGATTTTTGTAATATAAATCATTTACTATTTTTATTTATTTTTTACTCCAAAACCACGTGCTCCATCACAACAGCTGATTCCAATTGTTTAAACAGTAAAACCTAGCTAATCCCCGAAATTTTTTAAACACAAAAGCAGAATTACTCACCCCTCCAAAATAGTCCACAAGATCCAGAATAAATTGACCTTGAGGTGTAACATAAAAAAGACCAAGAAGGAATCCAGCGACGCAAACAAGGGTTGTTGTGAGGTACATAGGAAGATCTGGGAATTTGTCCCGGATTATAGTAATAATGCATCCAGTCAAGTACAGAATAGTCGCTTCCAACCCCTCAGTGTAAGATGGCATCAGAAATAAACAACACTGCAAGACAGCTGTGGAACGACATTAAATCCGAGTAGAAGAAGCGTTCAGGGTGCTATGATGAAAGGGCAAGACCAGAACCTCCATCGCCTTAAACAATCCTGACTGAGTCCCGGTTCACTGGGCTAAGTGGCAAGGATCGCAAAAATGGTCAAGCCAGCAAGGAAACGAAGTTAGTGTGTCTACGAATTGAATTATTTGGTCATCATCACTCGGTACACGTTATGTTTGAAGTTGTTGTTAGATGAAAATTTATTATGGATCCAAGCCAAACGATAACTGAAACATGATGACCAACAGCTTTGACCAAACCTGCATATATATATATATTAATATAATTGGATATATATATTATATATAGTGTATTATATATATATATAATATATTTATATTTAGTATTATATATGATTATATATATATATACTAATTATAATATATATAATTCTATATAATATATATATAATAATTACTGTTATATAATATATATAGTATATATATCTATATATATTATATATATATATATATGTTTAATATTATATATATATATTATTATAATATATAATATATATTATATATTATATTATATTTATATATATATACAATTATCTCTCATCATCAACATCTACCTCCTTTCCCCAGAATGGGTGGTTAGTACAATCAAAACACACATACACACACACACACACACACACAGTATATACTATATATATACTAGTATTATATAATATATATATATATATATATATAGATGTTAAGTATATATATATATATATATAATATTATATAGATATTATATATATAATATTATATTTATATATAGATACTTATAGTAATATATTCACTTCAATACTTTAACTGAGGTCGGGGGCAGTCAAAAAAAAAAATCCACCTAAGGACTTCACAAGACTGGACGGAACCTCACTTGCGTATTTCGGTCTATGCAGATTTAATCCTTGGGCAAACCCCCAAATCATATACCGTCACAAAAACACTCACTTCAATCCTAAAATCCTTTTTTACTTCTCTTCTCTGCCACACTAACATTCCTTTCCATCAAATTTCCTTATGATTCAATACACTTATATTCTTCCGGCCTCACCACTTATACATCACTAACAACCCACTATCTTCAACCTTTACAATTATGATTAAACCATCTTTAATACACTCTCATGTTTCTTTTCACTACGCACTTCATTCACACAAACTCCTACCCATTCATTCCTCATTGAAGATATTCTTCTTCACACGTAATTGCCCTAGATATTGTCCATTTTGAGCAGATTGCCACTTATTCGTTTTATTTTAAAACATATATGAAAAAGTATTTTGATATTATATATATAATAATATATATATATATTATATAATATATATATAATTATATATATATATTATATATATATATAGTATATATATATATATATAATATATATATAATATATAATAATATATTTATATAATAGATAATAATATATAATATGTAATATAATAATATATATCTATTTATTATATATATATACATTAAATATTATATATATATATCTATATTTATTATACTATATTGTATTAATAATATATATTATATATATTTATATATTATATAGTATATATATAATGATATATTTAATATGTGAATTATATGTAATGTTTTACGTAGAATCCTTAGAATTTTTTTTCATTTTCAAAGATGCAATTTTTTATTTTATATTAATCATTTTATATATATGATATTATACACACTTATGTGTACAACGTCTTCTCTATAGATTATATATATATATATATATATATATATATATATTGATGTTGTTATATATATAGTAGATAAATATATATATTTTATATATATATATATATAAATAGATATATAGGTATATATATGATTAATTATATTATAAATGGTATATATATATAATATATTAATATATATATACTATATAGTATATATATTAGTATTATATAGTATTATATATATAATTCTTACCGTTGGTTTTCAAAATTTTTATCCCAGTCTTGGGGTTGATGAAAAAAACCAAATCCATCCACTGCCCCTGGAAAAGTTAGAGCTCCTCGTCCCAACATAATAAAATAATACCAAGGATGGGAAAGAGCGCGTGAAGTAACAGATTTATCAGACTCTTCATCCCCTTGAACCAACGTTAAGAACAAAGATAATCCAAGAAAAGCAGCAAACATAAAGTTGACCTCCAGGTCCGGGCGGTAATTCTTCTCATACTACCTCCCGAGTACAATATCATCAGATGTATTATGAAGGCAAAAGGATATGGTATTATATAAGTATGCTTGAATATTACAATGCGAACGTTCTTACGGTCATTGATGACAAAGAAATTTACCATATCTATCAGACTCGAAATTTTCTTGAGGCGTGTAGGTAATTAGAAATATCTTTAATCGCTTAAAGAGACCTTTTATTTTTAGTATCATATGTCACTTGGTTCGTTGTTACAGATTGCCCATAGGGAAGTTTGGAAGAAATAAGCGATTGAGTAAATATCTGTCGAGCCATTGTTTAGGAGAAACGTAGTCAGTAACGACGCACCACAGTTGCAATTGGTTGTCCGTACCGTATTACCTAAAAAGGACTCGCAAATTACCAACTTTCAATTTGAAATTTCTTCCATGATAAATGCTCTATATGAAACATATTGGTAATACTATTATCATATTATGTGTAATGTAATTAAAAAATATATAGTAGACAAATAAAAAAATATATTTAATTAATTCTTTAAATATATTATATGAAAATTATTGTTATTAAATATCATTTATGATAATTATTTATTAAATTATTATATATAAAATTATATTATTATTATTGAACCTCTAAATGCTGGAAACGCTCCTGCCAAACCTTTACTGAGCCATAGGAAGCAAACTGTTCCCATACACAGTTCCATGTAAAATACAGAGGTTTCCCAATTTAATACAAGCTCAATAATGTAAGGAAATGGTATGTAATTCCCTCTAATTTCTCATAGGCTGTAAAGTGATATAAATATAGTCCTACCGACATTCGCAATGCATGGACAGAAGAATTCGATGGACTTCCCCAGTGTTTTCTAGAAGCTTCATCTGTAATAGAATGTATTATGATAAGTTCTCCATTTATTGTCTCATGTCAATTTTTTAACTTTCTTTTTTATTCAACTATGTTAAATTAAATATCCTACAATATTATATGTATATTATTATATTTATATCTATATTATATATATTATATTATATTAATTATATTATATTATATTATTATAATATATTATATGTATTATTACATTATATCTTATATAATATATAAGTATATATAGTATGATATATATATATACTTAGGATATATATAATTATATATATATATAATAATATATATATATATAACTATCATATATTTAGAGTGAGCGGATATCCGCATCCGCATCCGCATCCGAATCATTTTTCTCTATCCGCAACCGCATTCGCATCGCATGAATTTTTTTTGCTGATAGCGGATAGTATTCATTTGTGAATTATGAGACTAAATCTTCCCCAACTTTCTGTAACGCAAGATGTTCATTCTCGTTGGAATAAACGTAGTTATTATAACATGCTGATGAGAGTATTGGAAAATTAAATGAGCTGTCTACCCTTACGTTCCTGAACAACACAAAGGTGAAAGGCCCGACAGGTTGAAGATAATGCGATTAGATTAATTGTATTACTCTTCTTAAACCAGTTGAGAGCGATAACTAAGACAATTTAGCTCAGAAATTTCGTTGTTTGTCCAGACAGGATTCCTCTTAGTATTGCAACGATTGAAACTGTGCTAGATACTGCTATTAAAAATGTAAGGGACTTTCAAAGATGGCAGAAAACACCTCATGCTTGTGATAGATAATAAGATTTAAAATCTGCAACACGATCACGCAGTACGGCAGCAGCACACTTTCTGGATCTAGAGTATAAGAACCAACCTCTTGACACTACTTTTCATAGGGGTTAATTTATTTTGGATTTCCTATGTGATGAAATGCTCCTGAAGGCAGAAATATCACCAGCCAAAAAAAAGTGCAAAAGGTAAACCTGTTAACGAAACAATTGCTTTTGGCTTCTAGCGCGATGAAAAATATTCCAGATCACTTCAAATTATTCTCATGATCGAAGATTTATCTCTTGATCGATAATTTCAGATGTCTACCGTTCTCAATAATCTCAGTGACTATTCCTCTTACAAGCTTTCAGAACTTATCTTGTTCAAAATATTCAGCAGTAAATGAAGAATCTTTCCATCCAAATATACTGACTATCAAAATCACCATAAATCATCGAACGAAAAAAATGAGAGTTTAAGTTTTTGAAGCATAATCTGGAGAATTGTTATTTTCAGTTCATTATTATATATTATGACCTATTTCCAAAGGTGGAAGGTTAGGGAAGAGATCTTGGTGAGGGACAAAGCAGCTTGGTCACTTCCGCTATTAGTAACATATATACACTATATATATATATTATATATATATTATATATATATATATATATATATATATATATATATATGTATATATATATATATATATATTATTACTATAATTATTATATATGTATATTATATATAATATATATATATATATATAGTATATATGAAGTACCTGTGGTTAAAACTCTAAAAACTTAACTCCGCTATCCGGCCATCCGTAATCGTGGATAGGGATTCTTACTATCCTCATCTCCGCTTCCGCATCGCGGATAGTGAAAAATCACCATCCGCTACTCCTTCTAATGTATATTTATATATATTTATATTATACTTATATTGCCTAAGTTCATGTATAATATATATATGTATACTATATTATAAGTAATAATATATAATAAGGTATAATATATTAATTAAGCTGGGTTGAATTTTGGTGTGCATAACCAAACATAGTCAAACTAACCATACCCCTTGGCTTCCCTGTAGTGGGACAAAAAAATCATTTTGCATTTACTCAATGTATAGGGTGGAGTTTTTTTAAAGGTTTTGACATCGTTTTTACTATTGTTAAGTTAATGAATATTACATGCAGTTGTCTCAAAAATTTGGTTTAATACTAATTGAGAGCTATTTCCGTCTCATTTCAGATCCAGACTATTCGCACGTTTGAGAATAGATTGTGGTGCGATGTTTATATACTATTATTGCAAGTCGTATCATGGCATGTGCAACAAAGCATAAAGACAGGCATGCAATATTCGTTATCCACAAACACTTGTCGAAAATCAGCTACAACTGGCAATATATGTATCGACAGCATTTCCATTTAGGCACTCAACAACAGGCCAGTGTTTTTTTTTTTTCCTAGATCCATAAATTAGTGTAACACCACGCTCTCGGGCAGAGCAAGCTTAGTGGCACACAGAATTTAAAGCAATCTACAATTAAAGCATAGCCATTCCAACAATAGAATTTGAAAGTGATATAGTGAAAGTGAAGAGACTAATAGTGAATGTCAAATTGATTTTATGACATATTCAAGAAAAATTAAAAATTCTTCCTCAAGCATAATCACAGATAAGTAAATCATTTTCTTCTCTCGATAATAGCGCCTTGCACAGTGTGTTTCATTTTAAGGGTATAGATTGAACGGTGTATTCAATGTCAATTCCAATGGAAAGAATCCCTGTATTGAATGGCTAACTTTGCGTTGTCTCAAAAACATACTCAAGACGCATGATAAGATAGGAAAGGTTGCGACAAGAATAAAACAAGAAAACATGAAACTCCAGTGAGAAGGAAAAGAAACGTGGTTTGGTATTTGAATCAGTAATCTGAACACAAAGTATACGCAAGAAAGAATAGTAAAGTTAGAAATTGAAATATCAGGACAGTGAGAGGAATGTGCTAGAAGAATCATTTTTCTTAGAATCAGAAGAAATGGAAGAATGTCAACCTCAAAATAGAAACCAGTATCACGTGAGTTGTGATAAAAAAGATTAGAGAGGACAAATAAAGTGAGCAATAGAGAAGCAGTCTCATAGTATTTATGCATGCCACTCAAGGATCTCGGACTTCTGTCACCAAAAAACGTTGATCAAGTAAGTTACAACGCCAAAGAAAATACTGGAGAGTCAAACAAGTCAGAGGAGGATTTGCTGCAACACAGAGGTATTGTCTGCATTGGGTTTCGATGGGAAAATAGATGAAACACTTGTCGATACTGGAGGTGTACGTAGAAAAGTTAGAGAAGAACATTACGTGCTAGTGTCATTTCCAGATGCATTTTACATCGATCACGTTAGTCCTAACTCAGGAAGATCTCGAGATGTATTTAATGAAATTCTGGATATTATTGAACGAACAAGATCTACAGAGACTTTAAGAGCAGTGATTTGCGATGGAACTCCTGCGAATACGGGTAACAAGAATGAAATAATCACACTGTAGGAGTTACATCTTAAAAGACTTTAAGACTTGGCTTCAATTTAATTGAAATTTTAATGAATGCACTCAGGTAAGTTATTTTAGTGTTGTTGATAGGGAAGAAACGGCCCATCCGTCACATGAAGGACTATAAATCCAAACTGCTCTCATCATTGATCCTCAGACCAAAAACCCATCATTAAATTTCATAACTCCAATTCCAGCGCTCTGTAGTGATGATCCTGTAAATCAGTTTCACGAAAGAATTCTAAGTATCTGTACCAGCTGTAATTTACTAAAAATTGTTTTTAGGAAATCTGCAAAATGCAGATCATAAAAATATGCGGTATTTGAAAACTGCCCAGCCGGGTGCCTTAAGCCATGCAAGGCAAATGTCTCAGTGGTATATTTGATACGTTTCAACAGAATCCGCATCTTGATGATCTGAGGCGTTTGGTAAGATTCGTACTGAACTTCTATGCCCCATATGGTTCTATCCGCTCCCATCCCTTCTGTCAAGATTGTGCAAAGAATTTTCACTTTCATGGTATCACAGTATCAAAAATTTCTCCTGAGGATCAGAACATCATTTCTCCAGTGCTCCTAAACAAACTCTATTTTTTCATCAGAAACACTTGCTTGATAAGCTTGGTGTTGCAGATTGACGGGAAACAATAAGAGATTTTATGTCAACAAATTTTCAAGCAAGAAAGAAAATTCCTCCACCAATGTGTCGCTGCTTTTATAAAAGGCAGCTAAACGTCTATCTCAACGCCACTTCCTACATGGAACTGATACTGGGGGGAGTATTCCTATCACCCCCCACCTCTTTTTGATGATATTTAGTGATGATAATTTGGTTAGTAATCAACAAATCTCTTAACAAAGTATCCGGTCATTCGGTCCATGTTGAAAGAAATGTCAAAAATGTTTCCGCTGTTTCTAGTAGGGTCGTTGGCATTTACTTATCGACATGAGTGCAGATTACTATCAAACCAAATATTCTCGAATCGAAATACCTTCAGTACAGACAAAATCTGAATTTCTATGAGATTTTGTACTATGCAGGTTGTTTTGCATGTAAGAATGTAAGGATATTTAAAGCCTATACTGTATATTGGCTATTAATATATATATATTTTTTTGGTATTTAATAACAAGATTTCAAAATATTTTTTGGTATTTGATAACAAATATTCAAGGAACTTAGCTTTAACACATTTCAGTTTGAATCTGAAGAGTGAGCACCCAAATAAAGTTGTTTCAAATCTGCTCTACAACTTTTGAATGTTTTCAACCCAGCTTAATATATATATATATATATATATATATTATATATATATATATATACTGTATACCAATACTATATATGTGTTTTATAAATATATACAAACATATATAAACACTTTTTATATATAATAACATATTAAATTATATAATATTTATAATATAATATCTTTATTCTAAATATATATTTTAAAGTATCATATTTATATATATTAATAATTATATATACTATATACTTTAATTATTATAATATATAATTATAAGTAATATATATATATATATATAATATATATATATATATAATATATTATATATATAGATACCCTTTAGTATTTTCTTTCAAGTTCCTTGCCGAATGCCTTTAGTGTGAGAAGCTATTCACGTTGGAATTCTCTTTTCCATCAATATATTTAAATTTACTCAATATATTCTATAATATATATATATATATACTTATATACTATATATATATATTATATATTATATATATTATATATATATAATATATTGATATATAATATATATATATATATATATATATAATATATATATATTTTTTTTTTTTTTTTTTTTTTTTTTTTTTTTTTTTTTTTATTTTTGTTTTTTTTTTTATTTATCTAGTATATAGTTAGTTAGTTAGTAGTTAGTTAGTTAGTTAGTTAGTTAGTTAGTTAGTTATTAGTTACGTTAGTTAGTTATTCAGTCTAGTAGTTAGTTTATTAGTTAGTTAGTTACTTCGTTAGTTAGTTAGTTAGTTAGTTTGTTAGTTAGTTAGTTAGTTAGTTAGTTAGTTAGTTAGTTAGTTAAGTTAGTTAATTACTTAGTTAGTTGTTAAGTTGTTAGTAGTAGTTAGTTAGTAGTTAGTTAGTAGTAGTAGT
>JABUQX010022556.1:52500-56515 GCA_015478945.1 Trachelipus rathkii | reverse complement strand
TGGGCAGACCTCCAGTCTTACCTCCTTCTTCTGAGCCAATTCAGACTGAAGGTCTTGAGTATATCACAAGAGCATTTCTGTTCCTTACCGAAGGGTGCCTGGACTTGGAGGCAGGAGTGATGCTTCTGTCCCTGCTGATGGACCAACTCATGTGGCTCCTTATTATTCCGTATTCAGGTTCCTACTTCATCGGCATTGACCAATCTAATAGAGCGAGTCCATCACAATCCTTATTGGCCATTTTCTGGGGCTGTTACTTCCATCTTCATTTTCCTCGACATTCATCAATACAGTATGATCTCATACATCATCTATACAATATGATTTCAACTCCACCTATTCTAAAGTGGGGTTTACCCACCTCCTGCTGTCTGCATTTAAATTAAATCTCATAAACGACAGGCATACCCGGTGCACTTCTGAGGGATCTCCTTATGCACCATGTGGAAATTATAACCACTCGGATATCAGTTTACACTGGTGGTTCCAAGACGGGAATTAGGGTGGAGATATCAGCTGTGTTTTGACATCACTGTAATATCATACACCTCTTCCACCTTACTCTTAGTTTTCTCAGTAGCTAATCTGATAGCGGTATCTATGACGAACAGAATCAGTACCATCACACCAGAGGGTAACTATACCATCTTTCCGATTCTAGAAGCACTTCTAAAGACGTTTCTTGACTCATCGACAAGAAACCTTTATTTCTGCTGATTTGACCCTCTGCTCGTTAGAATGTGAAGCTAAGTATTGCGCTCTGTTGGGTCCATTCCCATGTGGGTGTTCCGGGGAACGAACCCAAACACGCGGCAACTCACAGGGTGTCGAATGCCCAATATTTCCCTTCTGCTGTAAGCCTGGGACACTTCCCTGTTACAGACTTTTCATTAATATAAGTTGGGTTTCCTTTCTCTGACTGACAGACCTTGTTGGGGGAGAGGATATTCGTGTCTTCGCTAAATCCACAAATGTAAACACATCATTGGATCGGTGGTCCTCCTCTCAGTAAGAGCTCCTTCCTGGAGGTGGTCCTGCTTCAATTGTGTCTGAGTCATACCATCCTTACCCATGGATCCCTTTATGACAATGGTGATCCCCAACTTTCCGACACCCTGCCCCTCCAACCGTCCCCTCTCACAAGTCGTCCATCCCCTGTACGTTATCCATCCCCAAACCTCGTGAACAAGCAAGTTCTCTCCCCTGGCGAGTTTAAAATACCTCCATGTCGCCCTCTTTACATTCTGCATCTGAATCTTACTGTAGTACTGGTTGGAACTGATCATCTTATATAAGATCTAACTTTCAGTACTGTTTTTGTGTCGCTTTGTTTAGACTTCCCAATTGTTAGTATATTAACACAGCCGCCACATTCCTGTGTGCTATGGTTGTTCATGTATAGCCTGTCTAATATATATATATATATATATATATATATATATATATATATATATATATATATATATATAGTTATATATATATATATATATATATATATATATATATATATATATATATATATATATATATATATATATATATATATATATATATATATATATTAGATGTGTAGCGGGATTCCCGGGGGTATTTCATATTTTTTCATTCGGTTCCGGCCATTTTTTTCCGGCTCCGGTCGGAACCGAAATTACTAATCTACTTCTAAAAAAAAAATTGCTGGAAGGAATTTATTTTAAATAACCCATAGCTCATCTTTTAACAAAATATAAGAGTAGCCTTGTATAGCAATCTTACACTGTGGATTACATACCTACAGTATTACTAAAGTTTACTCAAATATCTCAAAATATAGAATAATAAGATACTCATTAAATTCAAATTTAAAATCCTAAATTATATATATATATATATATATATATATATATATATATATAGGGATGTACCTATATATATATATATATATATATATATATATATATATATATATATATATATATAAGTGAGAGGAGACACCCTTGGATCAACTAGCGTGCCCGACTGGAAGGTGCCCTCTCCACTCTTCTCGTAGAGACGTGATGATCGTGAATAAGAAGATTGAATAATTGGAGGTCAAAAGATATACAAGAAGTAAGAGAGGTATTAGTGATGTTCGATAGATGTGGTTTGAATGTCTAATAAGTACAGGCAACCAACTGACACTTACCTAGAGGTGCTGCTGTTAGGTTACAGTTTCTTCCAGAATGAGGGAGATTTGTCTTCGGACCCGTTGGCCTGCTTACTGCAAGTGGACTATTCAAGGAGGATTGTGAGTTTTTCAAGGTGAATAAACAATTGTGATACAATTTACAGGTCTTACCCAGAAGGAATGGTTTACTTAACTAGATTGTTCCCGGATCTATCTATCAATGGTGTCTAATCCGATATTTTTCAGTGGAGACTAATCCGATATTTTTCCGTAGTAAAGAATAATAATATAATGATAGGTCAATAGAGAATCAAAATCTAAGGATATTGACACACTAGAAAAAGTTTATGTTTACTTAATTCGCTCAAAATATATACATGTGGGAGGTTTGTGAATAGATAAAGATAACACAATCCACTCCCAACAATATGATAATAAAGGTTATATTAATTTTAGTATATGATATATTTTAATTAGATAAATACATTGGAATGATACTTAGAATCCAAGGTATTATGATTATGTACATAAGTTCAACAACTCAGGATCAGATTCAAGAGTGGAAACCAACCGTTTCCAAATATCATTCGTGCAATGAAGTAAAGGGAGGAAGTAGAAATTCTGACTCAATTACAACAAATATACTGCACTTAGCTGAGGACTTTGGAGATCAAAAACAAAAACTGAAGGACAAAACTAGAGATTGAAATCAGACCAGAAATTGAAAACAAAAGCCAAAACTGAAAACTGAAACTGAACCAGGAACTGAAACCCTGTCAAAATAAATAATAACGGGGATTAATACACTTGATCACACTTTATCTTCATTTATAACAGTATATTTTCAATAATTTTATAGGTATTTCATTGAACTCACCCTTTAGATTTCCAAGAGGGGTTTGTTCAATGTGTTCAATAGTTGCTGGTTCTTTATGATAGTAAACTGCAACAATAACGTTTAGTTTACTACTGCTTTTCCAGCACATAATATTAATAAATTACACAATAATGGATTAAATGGAGTACTTTAATTTATCATTACACACTAACCTGGAAAATCTGGACAATCTAACTTCCAGGTCTTCAAAGTACTTCGAGTATGTATGAATGGTTTGTTACAAATAACTTTTTACAAATTGTTTAGTTTATAATATTATCAATAAGATATCAGCATAATTATATCAACAACTAAAAAGAGAGAACATAATTATAACATCTTTAATTTTATACGTTTTGGTAATAACTGAATCAATAATATATACTATAATACAATCATCGTCCAGGCTGGATCGTGGTGTCCAAACTGGATCAATGAGTAATCTTAAACTTACAAAACCGTTATACTACGGGTTACTTCAGTCGTCAATGGCACAACTATGCACGAATAACATCTCCCTTATATCCTCCCCGCTAAATCTAAACCCCCACCTCAATTTTCCACGTCGTTCAGAGAAAGACGGGAGTGAAGAGGCTAAGAGCATAGAACAGCGTAGAGAAGGACAACCAGGACTCTTAAATATAAACTACAATATAAAATTTTTTAACAATTATTATATATATACAAATTTTTATAATTTCTGTGCCTTAGGCAGGGACGAAAGACGAGCAGCAGATTCTTTCTCTTCGTTGAACTCCTGCATCAATAGTACAGAAGCCTTTTGTTTTTGCTGCTCAGTCATTCCATTCCAGTGAATCTGCTCCATCATCCAGCGCAAGCCTGTACGCAGTACAACCTTAACGCTGGGATCCAGAGCAGACTCATAGTCACTGGATACATTGGAATGGCAAATACAAGAAGGATGTTGAGGACACGAAGGCACAGACTGGGATTCACTTGGTGGATAATTTGACTGAGGAGGAGGAATATAA
>JABUQX010022556.1:40000-47500 GCA_015478945.1 Trachelipus rathkii | reverse complement strand
CCCCAATATTTTATTTTCAATGTTACCGCAACACACACACACACACACATTACACACACACACACACACACACACACACACACACACACACACTATGATAGATAGATGTTCTAGAGGCGAAATAAAATTTTTACCTGACCTGACTGACCTAACCTATATGCAATTTTAATTTTAATTTTAATCTAATTTTAAATTTTTTTAATTTTTAATTTGTGCCATTATTTTTAGTTTCCCCTAAAGTATTGAAAAGATATAAAGAAAACGTTTATTTTTATGGCATCATGTTTAAATTAAGTTTGGAAACGTTCGATCATAAGTTTAATTTTTGGAGGTTTTTAGAGTTGACTATTAATTAAATTTTTTGATTCTTGCATTAAAACTGCATGCTAAATCTAAAATGTATTCAGTTTTGTAGATATAGTGTTTTTAGATACAGGCACCTAATCTGAGATTACCATATATATATATATATATATATATATTATATATATATATATATATATATAGAGGGAACAAACTAAGGAGAGAGAATATATATATATATATATATATATATATATATATATATATATATATATATATATATATATATATAAACTCTGGTATAGCGTTAAGTAGTGACGTGGACCACTTTAGGTATAACTTTCTCTCCCCACTTTCCCTTAATACACTTTTTTGAATTTTTTCTTCTGAAAATCAAGGCCCTATAGTAGGTCATAAGCACAAAAATAATAATGTAATTTAATAATAATAGTTTTATAAAACTTTAAATAAAGCTCATTTAGACTCACCTTGAAGGTGTGAATCCCATTGTTGGGTGAATTGGGCCATCTTTTTAAGTCTTCTTTTATGTATAAATTCAATTTCATATTTCAATTTACTTAATTGTTTATTATATTCAAAATTAGTAAAAAGAAGTATACTTCAATAATGATAATAAAATAAGAATAAAAATGGTGGCCCAATTCACCCCATTCTTGGGACAAATTTTGACACTTTTGAATTTGTTTTTTATTTTCCATGTAAATTTCATTTTTTATTTTAATTTTTACTGAATATTGTTTTTTATATTTAGATTAGCTATACGTAATAAAAATTAATATTAATAGGCTACATAAAATAAGAATAACTAATAGTGACCCAATTCACACCATCATCAATTTTTTTTTGTGAATCGCCAAGTTAGGCCCAGCGATTTAACCACTATGCACTGTTTGAAACAAAAATTACTTTACAGTTTAAAGCTAACATACTCAACTGTATACACTGAAAAAATAATTAAAATCTGTCCATAACTTTTCATTTTATAACAAAGTTAAAAAAAAAAAAACACATTTTTTATAAGTGAAATTCTATTTAAGGACATTTTATACCCTAACTGCCTAACATATTATATTTTTTAAAAATATAAAAACTCTCTAGAATTAAAGATAATCTAAATAAAAACTTGTAGTACTACCGAGTGGCTATTTAATGAGCAAAAAAAATTCCGGCAAATCCCCCACAACAGTTCTCTCCGACAGATCCATAAGATCATTAGAAGATACTGAGAGGGAATAATTAGGTCGATCTAGAAAAAAGGACGGTGGCTCCGATAGACTTAATTAACTCATTTGACTCTAGATTATTACCTTCCAAACGCTGTGCTTGAGAATTTAGAAGATCTTCAGGATTATTGGTTAACCTTTCAGGAGAAAGTATAGAGGGGTATTTAAATTTAATAGGGTATTCTTGAGAATACATATCAAAATAATCTAAAACAGGGGTAAGTATTTCTTCATGGTTGACCTCCAGGGTACCACCATGGGGATTAGGAGAACTAGTAGGAATATTCATCAACTCTATCTCGGATAAACTAGAATCGGAATCTATTTCAGGTAAACTAGAATAAGTAGAATTGGATTCATCCGAAGAATGGATAGGGGAAATAGGAATTACGTGAGGAGGGAGCAAAAATTTAACCTCTTTGGGACCGAAAGATTTTAGAGACTCTGAAAATAACTGAGGAACTGCCTCCTCCATATTTATATTAAGATTTTGTTGACTTTGGTCCCAAGAATTTGGTTCTATTACCGGAATTAAATCTGGCAATTGAAAGTATTCACTTACCGAAATAGGATTGAAAGTTAAGAATCCCTCAAAGTCATTACTGCGTGCATAGGAATTACTGAGTTTTGCGGAGGATTGATCAGGCTAATTGTTTAGATTTTAGGTGCTAGGATTCAGGAGAATCTTCATCCTCCCATCCAACATGCTTTCCTCGTCCGAGAAAAATGCATCACTAATCTCCTTATTTCTAGTCAGGTATTTTCGTAAGTAAACGGAATCTCAATCCATTCTCTTAAGTGGGAGAAATGGACTTTTTGAGTTCTACTGGGGGGATTATTATTTCTTTGTATGACATATGCCACCCTATTTGGGTTCACGTCAACAACTGTAAACGGCCCTTCCCACTTATGATGAAATTTAAGAGCAGTACTTGGCCCAGTTCGTATTACTTTACGAGCTACTTTTTGACCAACCTTGAAAGGTTTAAAGTTGACACTGCCCTCTTTCCAATATTGGGGAAAAGTATGCACTGGAGCATGGGATTTTTGTAATAAATAATCAGAAGGTGACATGTCCAATGCACTATGATAAGTATTATTATAAATTAATATGGAGGAAGACAATTCTTCATCCCAAGTAGCGGGTTGTTCCAGAACTAAACATTTCAGTAGTTGAATTAAACTCTGGTTAAATCGCTCTGAGACACCGTTACTCGAGGGATGAAGGGGAGATATTCTCACATGTTTAATGTTGTGTTTTTGTAACACCTGTTGGAATACCTGGGAAGTAAATTCAGTTCCATTATCAGTTAATATACGATTTGGAACTTTAGGAAGGAAAGGGAGAACTTGGTGTTCCAGTTTCCGAGATACGGTCAAACTGGACTTGTCAGCAATGGAATAATGATCAATGAAGATCATGCAGTATTTATTTCCCTTAAAAGTTTTAGGGAATTGAATCAAATCCATGGCACATAAATCGAAGGGATAGTTGGCCAAGATTTTCAACATGGGTGGAGTTATATTGGAAGAAAAGTTTTTCTGCATCTGGCAAACAGGGCAACATCGCACTACATCTGAAATTACCTGGTTGACCCTAGGATGCCAAAAATGCTTATATACTAACTGAAGCAGCTTGTTCCGACCTATGTGGGCACAGGATACATGGAGGCCCAAAACTATGTGCATTAGTAGGTCCAAAGAAATCACATATACCCGGACGTAGTTCTGTAATACAAGATGTCATTTTCCAAGACCATTTGTTTAGAATGACTTTTGTATGGTTTGGGTACTTGTTGCCAATTTATATTGTTATCATTTTTCTTAAAGCCCTTCAATAAATATCGAAGGGTACGATCATTATTTTGGTCGTAGATAACATCAGTATCGTTAATATTAGTATTAACTACCGATATGTTTTTCACACCTGTATAGTGGAAGACTTCAAATTGGACCGGGTACAAGTTGAAATGCCATCGGCTACCACAGTCAATTTTTTCCCATGAATCAGTTGCTTCCGGGACATGTCAGGTAATAGGTGGTTATCCCTCAGAGCACAAGTACCAAGTATCAATGGGTTATCTACCATGTATTCCTGTGGAACTATAAAAAAGGCTGAAGGATGAGTTTCAAAACCCATATTAAACCTCAGGATTAGGTTTACATAATGAACAATGGGAATCCTTTCTTTGTTTCCGAAACCACTAATAGCCTTCACTCCTATGTCTTGGGAATTTAAAAGCTCTTTGGACTTCCCTAGTAGAGGGACAATCTCGGAACTTATTAAATTTACTCCTGCCCCACTATCTACAAGGCAATCATAAATGGGAGCATCATGATCATCCAACTTGACACAGACGACCAATGGGTCTATATCGGCCTGACACAAGTTAATGGCGACGACCATGTCCTCACTAGCAGAGGAACAAAGGGGATACGAAAATTTATTCATGTGATTCTTTCCATCATGTTTAAAAGAAAGGTCATCTAGGTTTTTCGCAGAGTCATTAACAATGTCCTTTTCCACAGAGTGACTCAAATCTGCGGGGACTATTCGTTTAACTGTTTTTCCTGGTGAGATTCAGCAAACCCCCCTTTGCACCGACCCTCATAATGAGATACATTGCAGTACTCGCAAGGGTCCAAAAATAGGCGTTGGGGAAGCGGCTTCTCAGTTGGTTTAGCCATTGGGGCTTCAGGGAGATAGGATGATCTCGAATACACTTTCTTTACAGCTCCTTGAAGGTATTCTTTAGGAGGAGTTCGATCAGGATTACTGGATCTGGGAGGGGTGCGTTGAGAACACCTCATTCCTGCGTGAGGACCTCTACAAAAGGGACATACTACTTTTCGGTTATTTACGGGAGATGATGGAGGGGAATTCCTAGCTCGACATTCGTTATTTAGATGGCCGGTTTTCTTGCAGTAGCTACAGACTCCAAGGTACTTATAGCAATCCTGCATTTCGTGTCCTCTCTTCTCACAGTAATCACAGAGGAGATTCCTTCGATCCTCAGATCCGGACCGAACATTTCGAGTTACGTTGCGAGTAGTAGGAGCCCTGGAACGGTCCTCGTTCCGTGGTGAACTACGAACAGTGTTATGGAAAGAACGACTGTAGTTATTCCTTTCCGGAGGACTACGTTGGCTGACATTGGTAGGGCGATGGTTAGTTTTAACTGATGACTTAGTTTTTCGTTGCTCGACTTTTTTCCGTAGAACATCAGTCCATCCAGGAAGGGTAGTATTGATTTGTACTACTGACTCCAATGATTCGTTTAGATCAACCTCCCGGTCAGCTCGGGAATAATTGGATGGGTCGATCTCAAGAGGTGTTGATTGGGACATGGAATTTGGAAAAGCAGTATTCTCACTGTCTAAAGAGTCTGCAAAATTCACAATATTCTCCCAGGAAGCTCTACTATAACCGTCCAACTCCATCATTTTAATATATTGACGGACGAATGTTTCAATATAAGGAGGCAAACTACATAGGAAAGCTATCCTAAGGGAATCATGATCTCTCATATCGTGTCCATGGTAGGCTTGACTAGCCAGGCGTTCCAACCGAAGGGCAAACATTTTAATGCTCTCGTTGGGGTATCGATGAGCGGCATGATACTTCTGTATTCTATACTCTTTTTTCTTTCTTTCCTCATCTCTATACCAACATACTAGATTATCCCGTACAGAGAAGTATTCACGGTCATCTTTTATGATTTCTCGGTATATGTGAAGAAATTTGCCTTCTAGCTGTCGACCAAGCAGTCTTAACCATTGGTGATGGGCATTTTGGTAGTGTAAACTACAATAAGCCTCAAAATCAGCCAGGTAGACTAAGAGATCTTGTTCCGATTCATATTTAAATTTTCCAGGATCCACAACCTTAAGTTTTTGAGAGTTCTTGAGCAACTGTGTAAGGAGTACAATGGCCTCCTCCAGCATGTCAAGTCTCTGTTTCATTTGTGGCCCTGAATACATAGAAGGTTCATTGGGATCAGGAATACGACGTTCAAATTGTCGTTGTGGTAATCCTTGTGGAAAACAACCAGAATATGACTGAGGGTCAATAGACATCTGGTGCTCCGGATACTGATTTACTGGAATTTGTTCTCGGTGGGGTTGTAGCAACCTATTATATTTCTCAGAGAAGTCAGATTCTCCTCTATTTATTGGGGATAAAGAATCTCTATTGCCTCTACCCATGTCAGGATTTCTCAAGAGAGACTTAGGTTGGGTAAAGTAATTTACTGGTGGTATAGAATTATGAAGAAGATTGGGATTAGGCAGAAGTTTAGGGTTAGGAAGAAGTTTAGGATTTGGAATAAGGTTAGGATTAGGAATAAGGTTAGGATTAGGAATAAGGTTAGGATTAGGAAGAAAATGATTTTTGGGAGTTTCTACATAACTAGGTGGATTATGAGGAAAAGGTTTAGATCGTGGTTGAAATTGGGAGACTAAGGAAGGGTTATACTCACGATCATAGAAAGAAGTGGTATTTTTAGGCATTTGCAATTTATGTGCATCAAGGTCAGAGGTTATAACTTGACCTCGAGCTGGAAATGTTCTGTGTTCAACCTGACTGATTTCAACATTATTTTCTTGAGTCCATTGCTTTTTAAGTTTAATAAGCAAGGCATCCATTTCGGACTGATTAAAAGGTTTGTCAGAGTTGGAAACCATTTTTACGTCAGAGTTGGAACCCAAGGGTGTGTCAGAGTTGGTGACTTCTACCCTATTTTTATTTTCATCATTCACTCCTACATTCATTTCTAATTGATGTTTATTTTGATCATCACGCAGACGCTGTTCTACACGTGGATCTAGAGCAACAGCTGCAAGAGATGGATCAAAGTCCAAATCCTCTTGGCTATCAGAAGCTGTGCGTGTTTCCAAGTCTTTGGGTTGATTATTTTTTTCAGACATGTTAAATTTTTGTTTAAGTAAATACAGAATTTTAAAGTATTGGAGGGTTATCCCTAACTAACTCTTGAATCTGTCCAATGTAAGTACAAAAGAAGAAGATTTCTTTGAAGAGAACTGAAGAGAATCGATGAATTTTCAAAATAAATGTGATGATGTGAGCGAGAGTCACAATCCTAGTGCACGCTAGCGCAGGAACTCAACAGAGTCCCATGTTCGGGCGCCACTTAATTTAATTATGTAGCGGAGAGGAGACACGCTGGGATCAACTAGCGTACCCGACTGGAAGGTGCCTCTCTCCACTCTTTCTCGTAGAGACGATGATCGAAGAAGATTGAATAATTCGGAGGTCAAAAGATATAATAAGAAGTAGATAGTATTAAAGTGATGTTCGATAGATGTGGTTTGAATGTCTAGTAAGCACAGGCAACCAACTGACACCATCAGAGGTGTTACAGAGCAGGTTAGGCTTGTAACGGAGGGAGATTGTCTCCGGACTCCGTTGGCCTGCTTACTTGGGTGACTATTCAAGGAGGATTGTGAGTTTTTCAAGGTGAATAAACAATTGTGATACAATTTACAGGTCTTACCCAGAATGAAGGGTTTACTTAACTATTGTTTCCGGATCTATCTATCAATGGTGTCTAATCAGTTATTTTTCAGTGGAGACTAATCCGATATTTTTCCGTAGTAAAGAATAATAATATAATGATAGGTCAATAGAGAATCAAAATCTAAGGATATTGACACACTAGAAAAAGTTTATGTTTACTTAATTCGCTCAAAATATATACATGTGGGAGGTTTGTGAATAGATAAAGATAACACAATCCACTCCCAACAATATGATAATAAAAAAGGTTATATTATTCTTAGTATATATATACTTAATTAGATAAATACATTGAAATTATACTTAGAATCCAAGGTATTATGATTATGTACATAAGTTCAACAACTCAGGATCAGATTCAAGAGTGGAAACCAACCGTTTCCAAATATCATTCGTGCAATGAAGTAAAGGGAGGAA
>JABUQX010022556.1:32500-35000 GCA_015478945.1 Trachelipus rathkii | reverse complement strand
TTATTATTATTTTTATTATTATTATTATTATTATTATTATTATTATTATTATTATTATTATTATTATTATTATTATTATTATTATTATTATTATTATCATAATTATTATTATTATTATTGTTATTATTATTATTAATTGTTCAAAATTAAATATATTTTAAAGTTTGGAACCCCATTGGTTGAATTTAAGTCCTTATATGAATATTTAATGTTTTAAAAATAAAGTTCGAAATAAAATAGACCTTTTAAATTAAAATTTATTCTCTTTTTATTGAAAAAAAAGAAAATAATTTTTTTTATATATTTATTTAAAGATACATAAAAGTTAAAGAGGTAAATAGTTATATTTTATTTTTAATTATTTTATTTATTTTACTTTTAATTTTGCTATATTTTTAATTTTTTCTTTTTAGTGAAATTAATTTTGATTTAAGATATATATATATATATATATATATATATATATATATATATATATATATATATATATATATATATATATTTAGTATATATATATATATATATATATATATATATATATATATATATATATATATATATATATATATTTTGAGAAAGACTTATAGGTTTATTGTTTTATTTGAAATCATAATTGTATTTAAACATTATTGTGTGAAAGTACAATTTATTTCAATACATTTGACCTTACTTTAACTATATTATTATTGTGCAAAACTTTATCAAACTATACTTGACTATAACTATTTTGTTAATATTATTGTATAAAATACTATTTATTTTACTATAGTTGACCTTATTTAATAATTATGCCCCTCATAACTTCAGTTACAATTATTGTGTAACACAACCATGCATATAACAATATTTGACCTTTGACCTTGAAGAACTTAATTTATACATTTGTTGTATGAAACTACCATATTTTTAACCATATTTGACCTTTCAAGTATACTTGTTACTCTTAGTTTTTATTAATATATTATTTTGTTAAACTACCATTTATTTAACTGTATTTGGCCGTACCTTCATATTTAATTCTATTATATAAAACTAGTAACATCTATTTAACTATATTTGACTTTGTTACTTTAGTTATTATTATTGTTTTATTATTGTTATATTATTATTATTATTATTATTATTATTATTATTATTATTATTATTATTATTATTATTATTATTATTATTATTATTTAACTAACTTTATTTACTTCTATTGTATTAAACTAGTAACATTTTTTTAACTATATTTAAGTGTTACTTTAGTTATTATTGTTGTGTAAAGTTACTATTTATTTAAATATTTTTGAAACTAATTTAACTTTAATCTTATAGCACTGGAAGTTTTTAAGTTACTGTTATTGTATAAAACTATCATTTATTTAACAATATATATATTTGACCTATCCTCAACAATTATATTATTTTAACTTTATTTAATTCTGTAGTAATATAATTATTTTTAATTACCATTATTGTATAAAACTAACATTTATTTACCTATATTTGACCTTACGTTAGGCATAATTAACCATCTTGTAACTAATTAATATGGTATTTTTTGTGAAAAATTTCCATTTATTTAACTATATCTGACCCTCCTTATCATTATTTACTTACTTGAAATGTTAAAACTGCTATTTATTTAACTATATTTGGTGCTCTTTTAACTTTTGTTAGTAATTACTGCCCAAATCTAACATTTATTTAAATAAATTTGACCTTTCATCCGTAAACTTATTTTCTGCGGAGTTAATTAACGTACTGTATATTATACATTATCTCAACGGATGTTTTTAAAGCTAAATCTACTTTATATTGAATTCACACTCTATTACGAGTATAATTTATTTCACTTCTTAAGGATAATATCCAATAAAGACAATAGTATGATTTATTATTGCGCAGTAAATATGTGAAGTTATCGATCCGAAGTAAATCAGTCAAATTTCTTTAACAGATTGATCTTCATTAAGTACATTTGACCTTGTACCTTTGATTGCTATTTCTCTGATCAGTGTCGACCGAAAGAAGTGAGTGCCCAATTATGACTTTTGTTTTATTTGAAGACGCGGAACAAAAGGGAATACTTTTACCTACATAGCTTGTAGATGGAGTTAGACATTTCCTGATTTCGTTAGAAAGTAAACTTGGGAATCTGCCATCACACACACACACCTACACACACACACCTACACACACACACACACACACACACACACACACACACACACACACACACACACTGCCCTTACCGATTGGCCATGACAGATTATATATATATATATATATATATATATATATATATATATATATATATATATATATATATATATATATATCGTCGTTTGAAAGGCAAAAAACAATAATTTGCCGTCTATCGTGACTCAGTGGAAGCATGACTGACTGAGTCGGGAGGCATATCCCAAGTGAATTGAATCCTCTTCCAGATCCTAGGTAGCAATTACCTAGAGATTTTTCCTTCCTGCCCGTGAGGTGTGTGAGCTTTGTTTGAACT
>JABUQX010022556.1:15000-22500 GCA_015478945.1 Trachelipus rathkii | reverse complement strand
TTCTGTCTTATAGGCATATATAATGCCAAGTATTTTGGTGTGAGGCGAAGGTTAAGATTTTTAGGATTCGATCTTTTATAGGTTATTGTGAAATCCAAGTCATATCAGTCCATAACTTGGGAATTTCCCCTACATTGTTGGATTTTGACTCACAATATTTAAATATTTGTGTTTTTTTTTAAATAACACAAAACATTTTTCACCAGAATAAGTATATGAGAGATGTATCTTTAAACACTCAATACATGATCCTATTCGAACACAGAAGAGATATGAGTCAAATCAATGTACTAGGTACGCAGATGTTCCCAATGAGAAGAAAAAGAGTTCCTGAAAGTATATAAAGAAGTTCCATCTATTCATCACGATTATTTAGTGTGTGAACGTCATCCTAAAAACACGTACAGAGTTCTGCTCTGTACCAATACTCTACCACACGAAATAGAAACTATACATACCTGAATAATGAGTACTATAGTTGTAAAGTATTTTCCTCTTATAAAAAAAAATTTAAAAATCTGAAACCATCTGAAAAATGTTAACTAATCTGCGATGATGAGAAATTCATCCAATGTGTATGTGAAGTCTATCTAAATCTTATAAAAGGAAATGTTCCTTTAAACCGGCCACAGAAGGCAAAGCTCCGCCGTCATAGAAACATCATTAAAAAACTCTCCCGTAACATAAAAACTCGGAAAAATAAAAAGATACTGCAGAAGGAGATGGAGGATTCTCTGTTACTCTTTCGGTCATAGCTTCTTTGACAAATTTAGTGAATTTATCCAACATAGTAAAGGTTGCTCCTTTACCGTATAACGAGTATGAGAAAATGAAGTATATAATATTAATACATAACCCGAGCAAAATCCCCCTCAACAGTCTCATCAGCTACAGCCTCAAATGGTACAGCCATCACAACATTCACTACAGGTGATACAATCTTCACAACAATATCAACAATTACATCAACAGAGCCCTCAGTTGAACAGATAAGCAATTACGAGAAAGAATTGTATCGGATATTAAATTTGGGCATCAGCATCCATGAAAAACGTATCTTATATCAAGAAGCCATACAAAAATTAATAATAGATCTTAAAGAATTGCATCAACATGCATTATTAAGTAAGTCAAGCCGAGATGACTCAAATCTAACACCAGAGGTAAAGGCAGAAGTGAAAAACGAAGATAGTTTTAAAAATATTCTGGAAGAAAGCTTGCCAAATAGAGGTCGCAAATCAGGACTAGCTTTATAATATTTTAAAAGATCAGTTATTACGGAATGAACTAGTGCAAATCATTATCGATGGAGTAGTACTATCAAAGAATCAAATATTATGATCTGATAGCGATCTCTCACGTGAGTGGAAGAAGGATCCTATAACAGGCTGGGACAGTGTCAAACATGAACTTCAGACTATCAATTTCCCCCAAACTTTAATCTTAAATAAACAAAGATTAACTGATATGGATAATATTCCCTTAGCTCCTAGACCCGATACAAGTCCCTCAGGTACTTCTTATGCTTCAGATAGATAATAGCGAGTAAACAGAGAAAGAATAAGAAGAAAAACATCTTACATTAAACCTAAGTGGACTAATTCATGATTATTCCTTATTATTTTACGTTTATATGATTTATTTATTTGTAATGTTTGTAATTAAATAAAATATTCCATTTAACCTTTTTGGATTTATATCACCTTTATAGTGTATATATATATATATATATATATATTATATATATATATATATATATATGATATATATATTATATATATATATATATATATATATATATATATATATATATATATATATATATATATATATTAAAATGTTTTACTTTTATGTCATTATTCGGCATGGAGTCTAAGGTGGTAGTTGATAAGTATTATTACTGCGTGAAAGAACCTAGTAGTTATGGAAGATTTAATAGGTTTGAAGCTAGGTTTCCTCACATCGATAAAAAAAAAAGTTGAAAAAAAATTTAGATGGGGAAGAAGCATTTACTCTGCATAAACATATTCGTCGAAAATTCCTTACCCGGAAAACCATAATGTATAATGTATGGCAACTAATAATGTATGACAATATTATAATGTGATAATGTAATACGATAATGTATCGCAACTATATTTAACTGAAATAATTAAATATAGTTCTTATAACAACGGGTATCAATACATACTTTTTACGATTGACGTGTACTCCAGATACTTGTGGTTAAAAGCATTAAAAGATAAAAGATCCCAGACAGTGGTTGAAGCTGTAAGAGAAATTATAGATGAGGATAATAGATATCCTAAAATGATTTGGATAGATAAACTTATAGAGGATCGGAATTTTTAGATAGAGTTTCAAGAAATTATTATAGAGAATGATAAAGGTTATTATAACATATTAATAAAGCTGCTATAGTTGAAAGAGTGCAACGAACTATAAAAGAACGAATGCATCAACACTTTACTAAAATGAATACTTTTAAGTATATTGATATACTACAGGACCTAGCTTATTCTTATGGCAGATCTTTTCCCAGAACTATAAAGACTACGCCAATAGAAACGATAAAGATAAAACATATTCTTCATCGTCCTAAAATGCGTACTATTAAAGATAATACAGGAATAAAACTGAATGACTTTATAGGAGTATCTAGATCAGATGACCGTCTTAGAAAAGAATATGAAGCTGGATGGTATATATATATATATATATATATATATATATATATATATATATATATATATAATATATATATATATATATATATATATATATATATATATATATAATGATAATAATAATAGATAATAGATAGATAGATAGATAGATAGATAGATAGATAGATAGATAATATTAATAATAGTGATAAAGAAGATGATGATAGTAATAATTATAATAATAATAATAATAATAGAGATATCTTTAATAGGTCTTCAAACTGCAATATTTTAAGGTTTATAATTAAAGGTGTTGTATGGTCATAAAAGTTTTTAGTACCGCTTATAAGTCGGATGAAACGTTTTTGCATAGTAATAACCGATTGTATAGCTGATTTGTTAGCTATACCGTAGACTTAATATAGTAAATGTAGGTGTATTTGTGTATAATTATATCTTTTTTAGTATTTATAGAGGAATGTATTTTGCTAAATTAACCTGTATATACATGTATTTCGCTAGTTTGCTCACTAGTTGTTTAATATGTTCTTTAAATGTTAATTTTTCATCTACTGTTACCCCAGGTATTTTAACATTTGTGACTCTTTGCAACTTTACTTTTATTTTAACGTTGATATTATCAGCTATAGTTTTATTGCTAATAAGATTGTATGATGTTTTTTTTTGTAAATTTAGTGAAAGTGTATTGGACTATCCATGTTGCAATTTAATAAAATGTGTCTGCCTTTTTCAGTGATAGTGTGACCGGATTCTTATCACTTATTAAAATTGATATATCATTAGCAAATGAGACCGTAAAAAGTTATGTAAATAAAACAGATCATTGGTATATAAGGTAAATAATAAAGGGTCAAGTATAAATCCTTGTGGAACACCGCAAGTTATTTGAAGTGTTTCCGAGCATATTTCACCTAATTTAACATACTGAGATCTTTCTCTTAGATATGTTCTAAACCATTGTAGTGTGTTTCCCTGAATTCCCATCTTATTCATTTGCTAAGAAATAAGAAATATATCATGATCTATTGTATCGAAAGCTTTGGTAAGATCCAATAAAATAACTGCAGGTGAATGTTTATGATCTACATTTTCATATAATTTTTTCAGTCAAACATGCAAGGGCTTCAGTTGTCGATCTGTTCTTCCGAAAGCCAAATTGAAAGTCCTTATGAAGATTATTCGTATTAAGGTATTCAGTTATTCGATTTAATACAGTTTTTTCAAATATTTTGCTAATTGTATATGTAATTCTGATCAGTCCGTAGTTTTGAGACATAAAATTCCTGGGAAAATTTCCGTGCGGAAAGATCTTTTAGGGGGGAGACAATTATGTAAGTAATAATAATAATAATAATAATAATAATAATAATAATAATAATAATAATAATAATAATAATAATAATAATAATAATAATAATAATAATAATAATATTAATAATAATAATAATAATAATATTATTATTATTATTATTATTATTATTATTATTATTATTATTATTATTATTATTATTATTATTTTATTATTATTATTATTATTATTATTATTATTATTAATAATTTATTAGTTATATTATTATTACTATTAAATTATTATTATTATTATTATTATTATTATTATTATTATTATTATTATTATTATTATTATTATTATTATTATTATTAATAATAATAATAATAATAATAATAATATGATAATATAATAATATAATAATAATAATAATAATAATAATAATAATAATAATAATAATAATAATAATAATAATTTTAATGTTATGCTAATGCTACTAAGAAATAATAATAATAATAATAATAATAATAATAATAATAATAATAATAATAATAATAAAAATAATAATAATAATAATAATAATAATAATAATAATAATTGGTAAAAATTACAAGTATTTTAATATTAAAAAAGTCCATTTGAAAAGAATCTTTGGAATATAAAATTAAATTAATTACGCTTGAAATATACTTTTTGAGGCATAATTTAAACGATTTTGAAATAAAATTGGTTTATTATTATTATTATTATTATTATTATTATTATTATTATTATTATTATTATTATTATTATTATTATTATTATTATTATTATTATTAATATATATATATATATATATATATATATATATATATATATATATATATATATATATATATATATATATATATATATATATATATATAGTTATATATATATATATATATATATATATATATATATATATATATATATATGATGAAAACTTCAGTTTTAACTTTCATATAATTAGTAGTCTGATAGTATACATTTAAAAACAGTATAGATTTATAGATTCTTTTCGGGGTTGATTGTAACAACATTTATTTAAGCTATTCATGGAAGAACATTGTGTTCAATTGACAGAATTTTTCCTGATATCTTTAAGAGAAAGTGTTTACTAGAGACATATACAATATTAATCTATTTTTTCCTGCTTGATATTATGTTGAAAGTAGTTACCAGAGCTCTAGAGCTTTTAAAAATATACAAAGTAATCCCTAGGATGCTTTGTGGATTTGAATGAACAGTTTGTTTGGTGATTGGTTCTGTTGGCTTGACTGGGACAGTCTCGATTGGCCCATGTGGTTTCTTACTGTCTTATTATTTATAATGTTCTAATGTTCTAATCTGACTCCGGTTTCAAAACAAATCTTAAACTATATATTTTAAGGGAGTTAGCAAGGATCTGGAAAATCTAAAAATATGCCAACTAAGACTCAGGCTCTGATTTCAAAACAAAGCTTAATATTTTGGGCTTCAATAAAAGAAGGTATAGCGGATACAACTCTCTTTTTAAGAATCATTTGTTTGTAGATTTTGCTTCTTCTTCTCCAGTTTCATTACTGATTTTTCAGTTTTAAATAAAACCTATTGAAATCTGCCATGTTCAATGTACTCACATTTCATTACTCCCATTATATGATAAATAAATTACCCCATTTATAATTATTTTGCGCATCTACAATTGACAAAATCGAATGAACGTTTTAAATTTGAAAATTACCTTAAACCAACGATATATATATATATATATAATATATATATTACATATAATTAATATATATTATTATTTTATACATATACATATATACATATATTATTGTTGCTATTATTGTTTATATATATATATTAGTTAGCAAGATTGTTATTATTATATATTATATATATATACGTTATTACATATATATATATATATATTATTATATATTATTATTAGTTATTATTACTAATGTTATATATTATTATATATATTATTATTATTATATACATATATATTATTATTATACATATATATTATTATTATTACATATTATTATACATATTATATATAGCAGATATATATATAATATATATATATATTGTTATTATATATATTGTTGTTATTATTATTAAGGCTACAAGGTTATTGCTATTATTACATATATATTATTACATATATTATATTATATATATATATATATATATATATATACCGTCTAATTAATTCCGCTCGCTATTTTGAATTAGAGTTGGATGATCTACGTTCCGATTCAGAAGTTCCGAGAGCAGTAAATAGATGGAAATAAAATCGATAAATTTGAATATATTTTGATAATGTGAGTCCTTCAAAAAAAACCATTGAAGATATATATTCGCCGAGTCTTGACTATTGAAACCAAAAAGTTCGATTTGAAATTACTGTACAGAAATATGAATAGAGATTGGAATATGTATGTATATATAGGGCATATAGTTATATATATATATATATATATATATATATATATTATATATATATATATATTATTACATATATATATATTGTTATTAGTTATATATATATATATATATGATATATATATATATAGAAATAGGAATAGATATATTGCTGGATATATATATATATATATAAAAGTTTGCAAGAATGAAAGATAGAAAATAAAAAACACAAAACAAAACCATATTCCAAGGAAGACAAACTTGGTAAGTTTTGAAAATGATGTTAAGTAGATTATTCTTTAAAGGGATGTCAGTAGATTACTCTTGAAAGAGATGTCAGGTTGATTACTCTTGAAAAGGATACCAATTAGATTGTTCTTGAAAGTGATACCAAGTGGATAACTTATAATTATTGCCAAGTAGATTACTCTTGAAAGAGATCAGGAATATTACTCTTAAAGGGATGTATAGTAAATTACTCTTGAAGGGATAGTAGGTAATTTACTCTTAAAAATGATATCAAGTAGATTACTCTTGAAAGTGATGCCAAGTAGATTGTTCTTGAAATGGATGTCAAGTAGATTAATATTGAAAGTGATGTCAAGGGAATTATTCTTGAAAGGGATATAAAGTAGGCTGCTTTTTAAAGGGATGTCAAGCAAATTACTTTGAAAGGAATGCCAAGTAGATTACTCTTGAAAGAGATGCCAAGTAGATTGCTCTTTAAAGGGATGTCAAGCAAATTACTCTTGAAAGTATTGTTAATATTAGTAGTTGTAGTAGCAGGATGGTAAGCAGATTACTCAAGCAGATATCGAGTAGATTACTCTTGAAAATAAGGTTATGCAGAGCACCCTTGAAAGGGATGTCAAGTTTTAACTCTCTAACCAACACACCATAAAGATCATAATAAAATTAAAATTAAAATATAAATATTTTGGTGCTTGAGAAGGATAGGATTACTAGATTTATTAATCTCCAGCTATTTTTTAATTAATAAAGGAAGAGTTAAAGAGCACTATCTGGAAGTCAGTGATTGAAGCAAGTAGAGATGAATATTGAACAGGGGGTGATCCTGGATATCTG